>JASAMX010008246.1:0-25530 GCA_030248175.1 Microlaimidae sp. YZB2_3
AGAACTCTTAATATCAATTTTCGAAATTCAAGAAACAATAGATTTATTATGCTTTTGAATGTATAATTTATCTTTAGGTCTTTCAGTAATGTTTCTATATTTTCAAAACTTTTGACTTACGGAAACTAAAAAAAGACATAAATCAGTTTCTTATCTAGAATTTCAGGGATATTATCTTTGGTATTGCGAGAATTCGCACGCAAGTTACAAGGTTAATAGATTTTTTTAAATTGCAACCTGCTTTAAAATTAGTAAACAGGTATCAACAAGTAACAACTGCGTAAAAATGTGATTAAACACCGCGAAGTATCTGTTTTAATGTTTTTGAAGCGTGTTTCCTCCTACAAAAAGAAAATAGTTTTACAGGTGTTATAAAACAAGAAATAAAAATAAATATTAATTGTCATTTTATACAAAAACTATTTTATATTATAGAATTGGATTGGTGGTTATGGGGTTTTTTAGAGCCCTAAGTAAGAATTATGAAGCCGCTGTAAAATTTTTGAAACTTGGATCGGTGAAAATAAAAAAAAATTAACTCAAAAAATGATTTGGGCTTAAATTTAGGCTTAGGTTTAGTTGCAGCTTTTGAAAGTTTCAATCCTTTGGCTCTAGGTTCCTTACTCACGGCTCTAAGACTCCCTGTTTTTGGCTTCAATTATTCGGTTCCAACCAACCTAGATAATATAATGCGTTTTTCGTCATTTAATGAATAAAACTAGTTAAAAATTCGAAACTTTAAGATGTATTTAACATGAATAAATACCATATATCATAATCACTTTCAAATGAAGTTTTTTAAACATTTTCCTCAACATTACTAACACAATAACCTGAAAACTTATTAAATAAAAATGTTCATGAATTGATAGCATGAATTGAAATATCCATTGTCTTTCTTAATACCTACAACTGTAGTATTAAATTTTTTTGACATCGGATTAAAAAAAGGAGACCAATGTAGTTTTATAATTTTTTTTCCATACAAAAAACTGTTTAAGGCTAAACCTACCTAATATAACGAAATTTTTGGCCTGCGGTCTTACCAAGACATCAAAATTTGTTAGTTTTTATCTTTGTTTCTCAGAAACAAGAGATATCAAAGTAATGTCGAATATTTTTGTAATTTTTATAAGCTATTTTTGTGTAGCTTAGATTTTTCATATGTAATGTGTTAAGTTAATCACAAAAAACTATTTGTAAATAATTTCTTGGACAATAACATTTACCTTCAATTATTTTTGGATGGTAGCTTATTTTCGTGGAATTGCAATTACATATTCTTAAAAAAATCAATAATTTCATATTCCCACCCAAAATTATGGCGATCGTCTTTTGAAACTAAATCTAGAAACTTCAGAAGGTCGTTGTTAAAAATGATCTTTTTATGGGTTTTAAAACAGTAATAATCTATCGAAATTTTTTTAGTTTTAAATCATTTAAAATATTTTACGAATAAACAATTTAAAATGTTGTAACATTGAGAAATATAAAATAAACTGCAGAAAGGTTATTTTTTTACAATAAGTTATATAAATGTTGAAATTCCTTAAAAACAGTGATGTAACTGAAACTTTACTAAATCATTTTAAAAAATGTTTAAATAAAATAGATTTTTGAGAAATTTTTTACTCAGTGCTAAAATTTTTTTAGTTAATGATTCAGAATGTACTATATCAAAACTTTGTTAGTGTGTTATTCACATTTTATAACTAGCCTTGAAAAACCCCCGCCCCACTGATGATTGGAATTATTTTTTTTGAAATATAAATAATAATAAGAAGAAAAAGATGATAAACATGAATTACAAAATTTAACAGGTGCTCTAGTTATAGTTGTCGCGGTGCCGTGGGGTTAAATCGCAGTGGGCGCTCCCGCGCCACCGATAATTGCAATTATTTTTTAGAATAAAAAAATTAGAAGAAGAAGATGATGAACATAAATTACAAATTTTATCCAGATTCTCTGATTATAGTTGGTGTGGTACCGCAGGGTTAAATCGCCACGTGAACGATGAAAAATATTGATTTTAAGATAATGAGCGTTAGAATTATAATAATAAATGGAAGAAGATGAACATAAATTACTAAAAATTTTCCTAACGTTCTCTAATTATAGTGTGCTGTGGTGCTGCGGGTGCTGTGGGGCTAAACCGGCGCGTGGCGCTCCCGCGCCACTGACACATTATTTTTTTTTATTAAACTTTGAATTAATTTTGTCATAAGTAATGTAAGAATTAAAAAAGGTACTCTGTTGTTTTCGCCGTTTTCCGCGCGGTTGAAGAAGTTGAAGCTGGTTCGGTTTCTGCCATTAATTAAAACCGGTCTGCTTTTTTTGTGCATTTTCTTGTCTGCTCTGTACAATGCTTATTGTTGCCAAAAGGCTGTTATTGTGCGGTTGGGAGTTTTTATTTGTCGATTTTTCAATTTATTATTTTGATCAATAAATTGATAACAAGGACCTAAATGAAAAAAGTGGCTCCTAAGAAAGTTGCGTAATTTTTTCTTCTTTCCAATGAGTCCATTTTTTTTATCAATCAGTAACGAAGGAGGAATATCGATTTTAAGAATTGAGCGTTAGAATAATAATAATAATAAGAAGAAGAAGGAGATGAACATGAATCTCAAAATTTACCCACGTTCTCTATTTATGGTTGGCGCGGCGCCACGAGGCTAAATCGCCCCGTGGCGCTCCCGCGCCGTCCATGATTATATCACAAGTTTCATAAATAAATATTTTTTTGATTTTTTTTTGGATAATCAGGGAAGAGCGCGGAGCGCTCTTTCCCTTATATTAAATGTGCTAAGTTACTGCGCGGTTAACCGTTGTTGATGGCGTCATCGAAATCAACAAAACCTTTAATAGTTTTTTAGCCAATTAAAAATCTAAACATTTTACATAACTAAAATATTACCCATATTTTTCTGATATTAAAAACCTAAAAACTTTTGCTAAACATACCTGAATTTCATACTAATAAGCTGAATTTGCTTAACTTTTTTTTGTTTTTTTTTTTGGGGTCCCCCAAAAATTTTTTCCTGTGGTAAATATTTGGAGCTGATTTTTTGCACGTAGATGCTAAATTGCCCCCTCACCTGAATTTTATTCTCGAATATGCTCTATTGCCCGTAGTTAAACCTCTGTTCATGTGAAAAACGACCAGTTTTTTTCTAAGTTACGCATTAGGTACTGGGGTACTTGTGTGACACTTTTTTCCTTACTGAATTACATATTAAGTAACTTCATTCAGTAATACACATTCTCTTGTGGTTATTTTTTTGGTTTAAATTATAATTCCTTACCTTTTTATAAAAATTACTAATTTTTAACGGGAAGAGCGAAAAAATATCCTTACCACTAATTAGCAGCCATATGGCAACAATAAAAATATTTAAAAAAATAAAATGAAATAAATCTTGGGTGACGTGTGAGCGCTGCGGGGTACAATGTTTCAATAGACGGAAATTTATCAAAATCGAAACAGAAAAAATTCTTTTTTATATGGAATACTATGAAGCTACAATCACTCCAAAAATTTAATGCGAGAAAAGACTAGTCTGGGTAACCTCGTAAAATTGTATGGAACCTGGAAAAACCATTTACAATGGTGTGGTTTTGTTGTTTAAAAATAAACCATCAATCCAGAAAAATCAAGCACAAAACAAAAGTCCAAATAAAGCTAATTTCCAAAAAAGTGGTTAAATCAGGTCTAACTAAAAAAATTTAAACAGAAGAAAAATACACTATTTTATATGGTTCTTTCAGGTTTCATACAATTTTACGGAGTTACCCAGACTTAATTTTTGTATAGTATACTGCTTAAAATTACATTGAAGTTTTGGATATGAAAATAATTGTATTCATATCATGAGGAGACCATGACGTTTTTTTTAAAATGAGTAAATTTTTTAATGTTTTATATCTTTAATAAATGACATTGAATTCAATGCATTAAAAGGCGGAAATTCTAGCAAAAGACGAAACAAAGTTTCGAAAAAAAAAGCCTTATATTAAATGGAATAGTATAAAGCTACATAAGTCTAAAAACTAAATGCCAGAAAAGACTGAAACAAGTCTCTTTAAAACCTGTAAATTAATAACAGATTTAGTGAAATTTTCAGAAAAACAAAACCGAATAAAAACAATACGTGTAAAAGCTTTAGTTTGTGTTTTTTAACCATTAATAAAATTTAATTTACATAAATTTCTCTCAAAGTGGATTAACTTTTACATGAGTTAACCAGCTGTAAATACCACAGTATTAGTTAAGTCACACGTCGTCAAAACGATACAAAAAAGTATAACGCAAGCGTCACAGTAACCATGAAAAATTCCTGTCAAAATAAGTTATCGCATTGCGCATTAAATTTTGTAATTTATCTTTATTTTCGTATAAAGCAAAACGTACCGCCATATTAACGGCTTTTTAAAATCAAATATCAAATTTTAAGTCCGAAAAACATTGAAAAATTCAGATTTAATATAAGGCGACTTTTTCTTTAATGTTTCTATTTATTACATAAAACAAATTAGCTGTCAATGTATTTGTTAAATTAAAAGTCGCCTTATATTAAATCTGAATTTTTCAATGTTTTTCGGACTTAAAACTTGATATTTGATTTTAAAAAGCCGTTTTGGCTTTTTAAAATCAAAAAAATGGCGGTACGTTTTGCTTTATACGAAAATAAAGATAAATTACAACTTTTAATGCGCAATGCGATAACTTATTTTGACAGGAATTTTTCATGGTTACTGTGACGCTTGCGTTATACTTTTTTTGTATCGTTTTGACGACGTGTGACTTAACTAATACTGTGGTATTTACAGCTGGTTAACTCATGTAAAAGTTAATCCACTTTGAGAGAAATTTATGTAAATTAAATTTTATTAATGGTTAAAAAACACAAACTAAAGCTTTTACACGTATTGTTTTTATTCGGTTTTGTTTTTCTGAAAATTTCACTAAATCTGTTATTAATTTACAGGTTTTAAAGAGACTTGTTTCAGTCTTTTCTGGCATTTAGTTTTTAGACTTATGTAGCTTTAACCATTTAAATTCATGTTTATAATTTTCATTTATTATTGAGAAAATCAAATTAGTTTTGTGATAAGCTATTTCAACATAAGCGCTTTACACTTTGCAACTCGACTGCGCACCAATATGAAAAATAAAAATTAAGTAAAAACCTTTATCAATTTAACAGTCTACTGTGTTGTGTAAAAATTTAATGCAAAATATATATTTATGGAATTTTTTAATTTGGTTATTAATGTTTAACTTTGTAAAATGTGAACATAAAATATAAAATTACTTGGAATCTTAAATCGTAAAAATAAAATATTGTTGAAATATGTTTATCTTGCGTATGGAATGGACACTCGCAGTTGCACTCACGCTTAAAGTACAATATTTTACTTTCTTTTCAGCGTTAAACTAAATGCCTTTTTTATATTTTACAGCCTAATATGTTTAAACTCCTGATCATAAGTATAATATCCCGGTAAAAACGGCGCTCAAAGCTGCTTCTGGCAGGGTGAAGGCAGGTAGGAAGCAGCAAACAATGTCTTGAAGGCAGATAGTAGGCAGGGTGGAGGTAGAGCTAAAATTGCTTCGGTGCAGGTAGGAAGCCGGTGGCACTCTTTCTTATGTTAAAACATAATATATGAGGAGATAGGCAGGAGCAGCTAAATTTATATCTCCAAAATAAACATACTTTGAAAAGACTCAACCACCAACCAAGACCTAATTTTATTTCTAATGTTTAGATTTTTATAAAATTAAACATTAATAACCACATCAATATACAAATTTAATCAAACTTTTAATTTGCATGTATTTTTACACAATAAATTACACTGTTAAATTAATAAAAAGTTTCACTTAAACTTAATTTTATTTAATATTTTGTCCTTGTGCGTACTGGATCTTCACTGTGTAATGAGCTTTATGTTGAAAAGTTAAAAAAACAAAAAAATATTACTAACTGCAAAAAATAAGCATGTATTTATTATCGCTTTTAGTACCTATTTATTACTTTTTAATGTAATGAGCTTGTTTATTTTGTAATTTTCGAGTCATGAACATAGTCAAGAATGCATGATTTTATATGTTAAAAAATCGAATATTTTTACTAATTTGAATTTTTCGACAGTGTAGTATGTTGAAAAACTTCATCTAGGAGTTTTGCGTTCGCAAATTTTAATTTCTACGTGATAAAAAATCAACACTGTGGAATAATTTACCTACAATTTGAACAAAAATTTAACACACAGTCGGACATTCTCTTCTCTTATGCATTCCTGACATAGTTAAGCTATATAATATCACCCCTTATTCATTCTTTTTTAATTTCATAAAAAATCATTATGAAAAAAATTTAAGTCGTTAGGAAAAAACTTTAAATTAAAAAAAAAATAAATAAAAGTCAAACTACTGATTTTCGCTTCTAATCATCCGTCTCAATTCCATTTAAAAACTAGCAAATTTATTCAGAAAAACGAGTCTTTTCATCGCCTGAAACCCTATCTCATCCTCTTCAATTTGTCATAAACACTAATTGCGCAAAAAACTACAATCGGATGAACACTTCGAGTGTGTACAGTGTAATATGTCTGTCATTTATTGTTTTGAAAATGTTTTCTGAATCATAAGTGTAATGTTTACTTTTTTTTACTGAGGTATGTCAAACTTTGCTCGATTATGAATTGACATGAATGCTACGATTTGGCACTTCAAAGATAAATTATGTAGTAAATTTAATAAAAACAACACATAGCAGACTGTCTATAAATAAAATAGTGGTAAATCGTTAAATTTGGATTTTTTTTATATTTTGTACAAAAAACCTTCGCTATGTGTAAGAGTAATGTAAAGAATTAAAAGGCTCTAAAAGGACATTTTTCAACCTTTGTAGATTGTAGATAAAACAAATGGGTACGGGGTCTTTAGAGCCACAAGCAGGGATCCTGGAGCTAGAAGATTTTTACGGAACTTGGAGCTACAAACAATTGCAACTTAGAGCCCTAAAGAAAAAACTGGTTTGGGCTTAGATTTAGGTTTCGCTTAGGCTTAAGTACACGTTTTAGAGATTTTTTTGGCTCCAGGTTCCCAACTTATGGCTCCAAGTTCCCAATTTACAGCTCCAAGTTCCTTATTTTTGGCTCTATGTTCCAGCTTCAAGTTCCTTCGGCTCTATTGACTCTAAATCAAAAAAAAAAAATTACAAAAACTGCAGAATTATAAGCTTCCCAATATTATCTCATTTTGCTTAATTGATTGGTCAGAGAGGAAATAAGGGACACACAAAACTTTCTTTCTCTGCTCATTTATTTTGATAATACCAATTAAAAACAAGTAACAATAACAATAACATTAGCATTTACCTTGTTAGATTTATTCTGTTGTTTTATTTAAATTTATTTCAGCGAACTCGCTTGCTGCTATCGAAATGTCGCTCTTGGTGGCTCGTGTGTCCACGATTCTTTCCGTAATTTCTATTTTGGCCTGTTTAATATTTGTACCGGTTTTAATAAACAAAGTCAGCTATGTCCAAAACACTGTGCGGACTGAAATGGAGGAGTTTTTGGAACTGATAACTCACAGCTGGCCCAAACTGATGGCGCTAACTGATGGTGAGCGCTCCAGAAAAAAACGCCACCCAAACCATTTGGGATTCAATTTTGGTTATGAATACCTCAGAACAGCAGGCACATGCGGTAAGACACTATTATTGCAGTCAAAACCTTTTACGCTAGTTTTGGCATTCGACTTGTGGACTTTCAGTCCGCAACCGGAAATAAAGTACCAAACTAACCTTGAACAATTGGGCTTGGCCTCTAAAGCGAATAATTAGGTCAAGGTATATAATGAATCCAGAAAAACTAACAAAAACAACAGCTAAATAGTTTTTGAGCTGGTGGGGACCTTATGAATTTGAAAGTGCTCCCTATAGTTTGCTTTCATATATCTTTATACGCCAGATTAAAAGTTTTCTTACCAGGTACAAGAATCCGCAAGGTACGACCTTTTGTAGTGTTGGATGAAAGTCTCCAGCCAGGCGCCCGGAAAAAATACCTTCTGCAAAATATCTTCGGAAAGAATATCTTCTGAAAGACTTGTAAATTGTCAACTAAAAAAAACTTTTTTTCCTAAGCCTAAGCGAAACCTTAAAATCAAGTCAAAACGACATAAAAAAGTTTAAAAAAACCTTTAAAATTTTTTAATAATACTGAATAATTTACTGCTGAAAGAAGATATTTTTCCGGAAGATATTTTGCAGAAGGTATTTTTTCCGGACACCCCCAGCCAAAAGTTAAATCTATTATATAAAACTTTCAAAAGCTAAAACGTAGTGTACATGAAAGATTTTATTGTTTTGAAAACCAAAAAATTGCATTTAAATTAGAATGTTTTTCTCCAATTTCTGAGTTTTTAAGCTTAATGCTCAATTTCTAAGTGAAATATGCTTTTTTGCCTTTCTTCTAATTGAAGTTTTTGACATACAAAACAAATTTTTGCATCAAAATTCTTGCCTACTAACAGTACTTTTGTAATACAACAATTTAGTTTAAAAATTTTATTTGTTAGTCTTTAAAAAGTGTTTCATACATAAACGCAAAAAAACCCGATCAGTCGGCAACTGCAGAAAAAACTTTGTTTTTTTTTGCTTTCTTTGAATTTTTTTTTAATTACTGTGAATTCAAATGTATTTGCATCTGTGAATTTTTCTAGAAAAAATATAGTCAAATTTTTAGATTTTAAATTTAATCAACTCTTTATTTAATCAGAAAAATTGGGCATTTCATCCAAAAAAAATATTTCTAACATCAAACCAACATTAGCGTAGCCAACTTAACCATTGATCTCACAATACAAAAGTAATAACATATACTGGATATAACAAAAATAAAAATAGACCAAACAAAAATAGAGGAAACATGTAGTAACCAATTGATTCAAAGCAATTTTGCGCCTTTTATATCTTTCAATCAGAATTCACAAAAAGTCACAGGCTGAATTTCTAATTTAAGTGGCGCTAAATGGCTTTGATTTAATTTGTTTACTAAATACCCTAAGCAAATAAATATCCACGTCTGGTTTGTCTTTAGATCAACAGTTATATAGTTAACCTGTTCATAGTTTATTTTAACAAAGGGCAACAATCAATAGCGAAAATTTAGAGTAGCTGTGATTAAAGGCTGGTTCGTACTTTAGTCGTCTTTTGGACAAGCCAAAACGTCTTTTAAACCAGGCAAAACTTCCTTTGGACAAGCCAAAACGTCTTTTAAACATGAGAAAATGTCCTTTGGACAAACTAAAATGTCCTTTGGACAGTCCAAAAGACAAAGTATGAACCAACCTTAAATTTGCTATCTTTTATTTTAACCTGATGACCAAGAAATAAAAACGATTTGTAGAATGTGACACTGTTAATAACTGTCCAGTTGGCACTCCTGGTCCAGATGGTCCGCCTGGGGCACCTGGAACACCAGGACCTCCAGGAAAAATCGGTCAGCCTGGACTTCCGGGAGAAGTGGAGGAACCGGTTAAAAAGCAGTTCGCTCCTGATGACTGCAGACCTTGTCCAGGAGGCGAACCCGGAGAACAGGGCGAAATGGGAGAAGTTGGACCTCCAGTAAGGCATTTGTTATGATTTTAGCATATTGACTAAATTAGTTTGATGGAGTCAGAAACATATATAGAGACTCCTGTAAATAATTAAAACAGAAACATAAATATGTAAAACTGTCTTTTTTTAATTTAAAATGATTAAAAATTCTGTACCGTAAATATTTAGTTTTTTTGCAAATATGATTACTAAAACTTAGCTTTAAATTTGGGAAAAGTATTATATTTCTAGGTTTTTTTCCAGAATGTCCAAACTTCCAGAGTTTCCATTTCAAAATTTATGAAAAAGCGCCTAGAAAATCACAGACACCAAGTTAGAGTAAAACAGTTGTGTGAGTTTGCAGCAATATTTAAGTGGTTTGCACGTTTAAAATTTCAACATAAAAACTTTAGAAAGACTTTAAAACACACTAATTTTATAACAACACCATATATATTTTTTAAACTTAAGGTTTAAAACCTGTAAATTTTTTTATTGAGGTTATACTAAATATCTACCAAATTCACCAAATTTTTAACACTATTTTTGAGCAAGTTTACCAAGTTTTAAAAAAGTTTTGAGCACTTTTTTTTGACCAATTTGCAAAAAAATTAAGAATTTTTCGAATGGTTATAGGGTTACTCTTTGAACTGTTATAGATACAAATAAAAGGCCGATAGACCCGAGGAAACTTAAAGCTGGAGCTTGAGCCAAAAATAAGGATTTTTGAGCCGTAATTGTGAAACTTGGAGCCGAAAGTAAAAATCGCTAGAACCTTTACTTAAACCTAAGCAAAACCTAAATCTAAGCCAAACCAACTTTTTAAGGGCTTCATGTTGCCTTTTTTCGCGGCTCAAAGATTTCAAAAATTTCCGTAAGCTCCAAGTTCCCAACTTGTGGCTCTAAAGACCCCGTACCATAAATATGCATATGATCAGCAGAGCTTTATATAAGTTTTTGTAAAAAAATTATTTATTTTGCATAAAGCAGAATACGCAAGACATTTGTTATTCTGCATTAACTGCGCAACCAAATTTTACATATTATAACAATATGAGAATATTACAACAAAAAAATCAATATAATCACAGTATGGCGTGTCTTAGTAAGGAACCTTCCCTATGCAAGATGTACGTTCTGCCACTGCGCCACAACATTAAAAAGCTACTAAAGCTGCTATAAATGCATACATACAGTTGGTACATTATAATGTTATTGTTTGTTTTAAAAAAATGATATATTCTGTAATATTTATTCGCTATAAAATTTGGTGTAAAAAAATTTTGATAGAATAAACCCACATAGAAATTCTAAGAGTGGTTGTAAGGTCTGATAAATACACAGAACAGTAGCTCAAGTAAATGTCTACTTTTTAACAGTGGCATATTTGTGTTTTAATTATTTTATTTATATCAATACTAGAATAGTCGTTGAAAACGTTTTATTAATTGCAAGTTTTGGATACAAACATAAACCATGTTTAGACAATTTCTAAAACAAAACAAAACGTTAGTTTTGGCTGGCTGATTGGTTAAAGGCTGGTTCATACTTAAGCCAAAACGTCCTTTGGACAAAATCCAAAGGACAGTTTTAGAAAAGTCAATATGTTCTTCGGACTGCTTAAAAAGTTTCCAAAAGACAATCCCAAACTGTCCAAAAGACAAAATTTAAAGAAGGTTTTCGCGGCTGTGTTTGTCCTTTGGACAATGTCCTTTGGTATTTGTCCAAGGGACGTTTTGGCTTAAGTATGAACCAACTTATTTTTACAGTTTTTACAATAAATAATTGTTTTATTTAAAAATCAATTAGCAAAAAATAATTAACGATTTAAATATGTCAATTAAACCTTAACAAACATTTTTAAAAAATTTATGCTATAAAACTTATTAAACTATATTTTGTTATATTGATAAATGTGATTATAGCTAACAGTTTATGCATGCATGTAACCAAAAGTGTGCTAAACTTATATTTTTTCTATATAAAAAGTTTAAAATTTATATTGCAATATGCATTTTTTATTTATTCGTTTTTAAAAAAATATCGTTAAGGTACCGTTTCTTTATTTATTTATAATGTAGCTACATTTTTAGTTTATATTAATTTGTAATGAAGACTCCGTTAACGAAGTGCAACTTCATTACTTATTTTGTCCATATGCGTTGGAGAAGCACAGAAACGCGTATTTATTTACACTTACTTACATGTTATGCCTACATTGTTTAAAATTAATATTAAGACATTCTCATATGACCTCCTTTTACATTTTCGTTTTATTAAGACCACGTAACAAGCATAATAGTCTATTTAATAAAAATTCGTACAACATTTGTAAGAAAGAAGCTGCGAAATTGTGTTGAAAAAATAGCTATCTATTTTTTCAACGTAGAAGTATAAAAAAAATATCCGGAGAAGGACGGCTTTTAAACCTGCCTCTGGAAGACTGGAGGCAGGTAGGAGGCAGGTAGGAGGCAGGTAGGAGGCAGGTAAAACTTCCTCAGAGGCAGCATGGAGGCAGGGTGGAATCAGGTAGCAGGCAGGGTGGAGGCAGGTAAAACTGCCTCAGAGGCAGGTAAAACTGCCTCGAAAGCAGGTAAGAGGCAGGTGACCCTGCCTTCTATGTTGAAACATATACAGGTTAGGAGGCAGGTAAGAGGCAGCTAAAACTGCCTCGGAAGTAGGTAGGAGGCAGGGTGGGGGCAGGGTAAAGGAAGGGTGGAGGCAGGGTGGAGGTAGTGTGGAGGCAGGTAGGAGGCAGGTAAAAACCGTTTTTCCCAATTCAGGCACCCCGTCCTTACGAGGATATGCAATAAGTATTACGTCAAACAAAATATTGGTAATACAAAAAATATTGGTAAAACAGTATTTAATTGAAACACGAAAATATTAAACAAAAAAGGATACAAAAAAAGGTTTAAAAATTTATTGTGGAAAATTTAAAAAACAAACAGATTTGTGCATGTTAACACTAAAGCAGGACAAAAAAGATTTTAATTTTAATTAATAAAATATTTTACCTACTGTTCTGGTACTGAAATTTATTTTACAAAGACGTTTCCCAAGAACTTATCTATTATTTGATTTGGTTGAATTTTCGTAATTAAAGTTTATTGGTAAATTTTAATTACAAAACAGTGTTTTTTTGTAATTTACAATTAATTATGAAAACACATAATGTACATTAAAGTTATTTTCAGGGCGACCCAGGATCATCTGGTTCACCAGGAATTCCTGGTGATCCTGGTGCCCCAGGACTTCAAGGGGAGAAAGGTGATGATGGAGAACCAGGATCAGACGGGAAAGATGGAGCTCCAGGTGAGCCGGGACAAGATTCGACTGGCGGTCAAAAAGGACTCCCCGGAACAAAAGGTGTGTAAACTAGAAAAGCCATTACTATTTCTAAAAACTTCATAGTTTTATATATTGTAATTGTACTTGTTTTTTGAATCATTAAAAATGATAATCATCTTGCATATTGGGTTCGCTTTGATAAAAGTTTAAATAGTATTAATAGAATTTGTTCCATTTCCCTTGCGTAGTCATTTATTTGACAGAATCAAAAAAATTTAATTAAAAAATTAATCAATTTATTAAGTAATTATTTGATATAGTCAAGAATACATGAAAATTAATTAATAAAGAAAAGAAGAAAAAAAATAAAACAATAAAAAAACCAACAATAGTTTACATATTTTTATATGCATACATATGCATATGTTATGCATACGTATGCATAAATTCATATGCATACGTATGTATATTATTTATAGTAAACTTATAGCATTTCCGGAAAGTATATGTTTAGCATTTTTTACTTTTATGCATACGTATGCATTTTTTTCTAACTTTTATGCATACGTATGAAAAAAATTAAAAATATTTACCAGATTGTAAATTTATGGAAAAATGCAAAAGCCTTGCAAAATATGCATACGTATGCATATTTTGGAAATTAAAAAAAAAGTTTTTTTTTTGTTTTTTTAAAACTTTTAAAACAAAATGAAATTAAGATATGGTGTGCGCTTAAACTGTAAATATCGTTTGTCAGACCTATGCTGGAATATGGAAATGATGTATAAAATCCATACCCAAAGCAGGACGTCAATTTAATTAAGAGAGTTCCAAAAAACTTTCACACAAAGACTTAAAATTTAAAATATCTTATAATTTGCATCCAACAAATTATGATGACTGATTAAAATAGTTAAATCTTTAATAATTACAACAAAACAAGAACATATAATTGCTGCATCAAAGTGTTTCAAAATACTTAATGTAAAATATATGTTATATTTATTTATTTATTTATTAATATTCGCATAATGCAGAAATAGTGAAGGCATAATTTAACATGCAATATAACCACATACTCCTTTAGGGTTAAAATAAACTTTATGGGATTATTAAAAACGGTACCTCCAAATAATTATATTTAGCAAACCGAATTAAATTTTACCTTAAATACTCTCAAATACTTTAGTAAAAACTACAAATTATTAATACAATAAAACAAAACGCATAATAATTACATTACTAAAAGTATAAAAATTGTAAAAAAAAATATTAAATATTATCAAAGCTATAATAAAGTTGTAAAGTTGAGCAACAATTTCCTCCATGTTTCACCTATTTTCATATATTTAAAAAAATTGTTTTTGCTTAAATCAATAATACATACAACTTAGAACAATATATATAAATTAAACAAGCCCAAAAGCTAAGTGCAGTAAACCCAATAGGTAGACACGAAGAATGTCTTTATAAATATCCTGATGATTTTGAAATATTGTTCTTAAAGCAAATCGCTGAGTTTTTTCAAGATTAACGCGATAATAAGCTTTCTGTGGATAATATATTGATAAAACAAAAGTAAAGGCAGGAAATAATTGTTTTTTATAGATTTTTAAAAGACTGTATTAAAGTTTTTACCATAAATTGAATTTAGCGAGAAACTGAATGGTTCATTCAGCCATTCAGTTTCAGCCAAAACTGAAGGGCTAAAACAAAACTGAATGGTTCATTTTGGCTATTTGGTTCGCAGCCAAATATTAGTGGTTTATTTTAGTGCTTGTAAAACCAGCCTGTTATAGACCAATATGGCCTTTACAATTTTTTAAAGATTAATTATAATTTTATTATGGTTGAATTATGTCTGGCTGACTGTGAAAATTAGAATGCAGACATGAGAGACCATTTAAAATTGTGCGGTTATGAAGTTTAAAAAAACAAATAAGAACAAAAATTTTGTTTTTAATTCCATCTTTTCACAAATATACAAAAATTAACCAAATTTATCCCTTAAAAAATTTGCTTTTGGGTTTCGAATTAAGTAATTTGAAAAATAATTATTAAAATAAATGTTTTAATTTTTATTATTAAACCGTTTGAGTGAAAAATTTTGAATGGTTTTGTTGTTAAATAGTCAATTCAATACTACAATTATTGAAATCAGCTAGATTTTATTTGCCTATAGAGGTTATTACCTTAAGTTCAAAATAAAACGAACTAAAATATAAACGAGGAAAATTTATTTTTCTAAAAAAATAATTCTAATTGGAACCCTTTATCTGAAAAACAAGTATCAGCCAAACGTGAGTGGTTTATTTTAGTGCTTGTAATACAAGCCTTTTAACCCTATTTTGTAAAACAGTTACTTGTTATTTTATTGTTTTTAAATATGTAAAAATCATTTCGTACTTTATAAAATGATTTAAAATTATTGTTGCTTTATTTACTGTAGTTTTGTTTTGTTTTTGGATTACTAAAATAAACAAAATTGAAACCTAAACCTTAAAATTATTATATTACACATAAATGTAAATTTACTTTCTTAAAAAAAAGTTTTATTTTAGGACCAACTGGTGAAAGAGGAAAACCCGGGGAAAATGGAGCCCAAGGTAGACCAGGAAATCCAGGATCACCAGGACCTATAGGCTCCCCTGGATCCTTGGGTCCTCAAGGTATTTTTTAAAATTTAGTGTAGTAAAATTATTGATTTGTAAAACCAGTTAACGGTACAAAGAATGCATAAGAGTAGAGAATGTCCGACTGTGTGTTAAACAGTTGTTCAAATTGTAAGTAAATTATTCCACAGTGTATATTTTTTATCACGTAGAAATAAAAATTTGCGAACGCAAAACTCCTAGATGAAGTTTTTCAACATACTACGCTGTCGAATAATTTAAATTAGTCAAAATTTTCTATGTTTTAACATATAAAATTATTTATACGTCCGATGCAACAAAAAACCTAGAATATTTGACAACATTACGTAAAAAAAAACTTATCTGAGTATTTTACGTTCACAGATTTTTGCAGTTCGAAGTTTGCAAAATACAAAATTGTTAACGCAAAATGCATAGAACAAATTTTTCTTCATAATACTGTAGAATAATTAAATTATTTGAAATATTTGATGTTTAAAATATTGTATACGCTGAATTCAACAAAAAACGGTGAATATTTGACGTATTTTGACGAATATTTAACGTCACGTGAAAAAACATCATCAAAGAGTTATACGTTTGCAGTTTTTTTGTTTGCAAATTCGCGGTTATTGTGTAGAATAATCTACAGTATTACATAGAAAAATTGTCATGTAGATTATTCCACAGGTCATAGTAGATTTTTGACATGATAAAAAATTTACACCGTGGAATAATCTACCTATAATTTGAACAATTGTTTAACACACAGTCCGACATTCTCTACTCTTTCTTGGACGGTACAAACTTCAGTTTTTTTCATTTCAAAAATTTCTAATAGTCTAAGAATTAATTAGAAACTATATAAATAAATAGCTTTTTTATTTTACAAACGAAATTTTTTTTTATTAGAGTAATTATAATTACAATTAATTGCAATTAAAATGATAATCAAATAAAAAATACTATTTCTGCATTAATTTCTACACTAGTTTACACACTTTTTTAGTTTACACACTAGTTTCTACACACTTTTTAATTATATTATAAAATCAAAATACTATATACTCTTCTAGCCAATCCTTAATCCCATTCTGTTTGAAAAATTTAAATATTTAATAATGTTGTGATATAGACCTGTTACAATGACTTTTCATTAATTGTAAAAAAAATTTAATGATTGGTCCACAAAAACAACACCAAATATGTGCGGTGTCAAAACCGAAGCAAACAAGCGACATGAACTTTGGTTTCAAAAATATAGCTCGATTTATTGTGGCATCTTGCTTGTTTGCTAATTGATTTTTAAGTTTAAAACATGGAAATACTTTGATTTTTTTGTGCTAAAGTAGTTTTAACTGAATTAAAATTAGTCTTAAATGCTATACATTATTTAAAATAAAAACTACAATAAAGATGTGTGCAACTTCAAAATTAGTTTTAAAAGACCATCCATTCTAAACATTATTTATTTAATAAACTTAACTTAATTTTAAAAACTTTCAATAAATTGTGTATTAAAGTGAATCGTGAGTTCCACGTTTATTATACAGTCACAATTAAAGTATTACTAAAAAAAGTTTTTATTTTACTGAATTTGGATTAATTATACATTACAATTTAGAATTTTGTAGCGGTTTTGATTTTATTATTTAACAAAATATTACTGCAGAGTTTGTTTTAAAATCAACTTTTTTTAAAAATTAAATTGAAAAATTGGGACTTGTAGCTGGACAAACATTAAATTTATTAATTTCTAAGGTATAAAACATTTTGAACTGTTTCATGAATATTTCCCCAGCAATAAATAGTTATTTTAAGGAGAACAAGGTCCTAAAGGCAAACAAGGATCACCCGGAAGTCCTGGAAGTCCTGGAGATGACGCAGCTTATTGCGCATGCCCGTCTAGGTCTCGCCCACCAACGACTCTCCCACCTGTCACGTCAGGCTATACTGCAGCACCACAGATTGAATTTTATCCAAAGACTCAAAGTAGATATGATCAAACAAAACCACAACCAATGTATCTTCAAACACAACAACCAAACAGATATCAACAAACTCAACCAACTGTTTCTCATTATACAGCTGCTCCTCAGTTTTTTGTCAACCAACCGTTTTCACCGGTGCAAAGATATACAAAGGTACCACGTCCTTTACCAAGGTTACCAAGTTATCCTCAAACACACCAGCCAAACAGATATCATCAAACTCAACCGACTGTTTCTGATTATGCAGCTGCGCCTCAGTTTTCATCGATGCAAAGATATACGCAGGCACCACGCCCCTTACCAAAGTTACCAAGGTAACAAAATATTTTTTTGTTTAGAAATTAAATACGATGTTAACTGAATAAGAAAATGATGATCATAACTACTGTTTACAACCAAAACTAATTCGTGAGAAGTCATGATTATTATAAATTTGATTATATAATGACAAAAAACTTTTTAAATCACATTATCTTGCTTTGTTCTGATCAATTATCCTTTAATTTTATTTCAGTTCATAAATAACCTAAGTGTTCTTGTCAAACTGAAATAAAATTAAAGGATAATTAATTAAAACAAGAAGCAAGAATAATGTGATTTAAAAAGTTTTTTGTCATTATATAATCAAATAATCATGACTTCTCACGAATTAGTTTTGGTTGTAAACAGTAGTTATGATCATCATTTTATTTATTCAGTTAACATCGTATTAATTTCTAAACAAAAAAATATTTTGTTACCTAATTAGGCATGGTGCCTGCGTATACTTTGTATCAAATTTAGCTGCATAATCAGGAACAGTAGGTATTTGATGATATATATAGTGTGTGTTTGAGGATAACTTGGTAATTTCTAAACATATATGGCACCGGAAAACGGTGGAGAACAAAAACGAGGAGAGGGCGGGGACGGTGGGGGATATGTTTCAGTATGCTGCTGAAGATACATTGGTTGTGGTTTTGCTTGCGAAGTGCATTATCCTTTGAGTCTTTGGATAAAAATTGTGTACAGTTTATAGTGGTGGGAGAGTCGTTGGTGGGCGAGACCTGGGCGTGCGCAATAAGCTGCGTCGTGTCCAGGACTTCCGGCGTTCCGGGTGGGGAGATATTTGCCCCTTTAGGACCTTGTTTCTCCTTAAAACAACTATTATTGCTGGGGAAATTTCATGAAAACAGTTTCAAATTGTTTTTATTTAGAAATTAATATCAAATTTAATGTTTGTCCAGCTACAAGTCCCGAATTTTCGATTTAATTTTTTAAAAAAGTTGGATTATTTTTGTTAAATAATAAAATCAAAACCGCTCAAAATTCCCTCAATTATTAATGTATAATTAATCCAAATTTGCAAGTAAAAATAAAAACTTTTTTTTAGTAATACTTTCATTGTAATTAACTGTATAATAAAACGTGGAACTTCACGATTCACTTAATACACAATTTATTGAAAGTTTTTAAAAATTAAGTTAAG
Source organism: Microlaimidae sp. YZB2_3 (assembly GCA_030248175.1). Lineage (NCBI taxonomy): Eukaryota > Metazoa > Nematoda > Chromadorea > Desmodorida > Microlaimidae > Microlaimidae sp. YZB2_3. Next base: position 18,992 of record JASAMX010008246.1, read on the forward strand.
TTTATTAAATAAATAATGTTTAGAATGGATGGGTCTCTTTTAAAACTAATTTTGAAGTTGCACGCATCTTATTGTAGTTTTTTTTTAAATAATGTATAGCATTTAAGACTAATTTTAATTCAGTTAAAACTACTTAGCGCCACAAAAAATCAAAGTATTTTCCATGTTTTAAACTTAAAAAAAAAATCAATTAGGCAAAAACAAGCAAGATGCCACAATAAAGAACTGTATTACTGAAACCAAAGTTCATCGTGTTGCTTGTTAACACCGCACAGTAATATGGTGTTGTTTTTGTGGACCGATAATTAAAATTTTTTTACAATTAATGAAAAGTCGTTGTGACAGGTCTATATCACAACATTATTAAATATTTAAATTTTTCAAACAGAATGGGATTAAGGATTGGCTCGAAGAGTATATCGTATTTTGATTTTATAATATAATTAAAAAGTGTGTAGAAGCTAGTGTGTAAACTGAAAAAGTGTGTAAACTAGTGTACAAATTAATGCAGAAAAAGTATATTTTTATTTGATTATCATTTTTAATTGCAAATTAATTGTAATTATAATTACTCTAATAAAAAAAAAATTTCGTTTGTAAAATAAAAAAGTTATTTATTTATATAGTTTCTAGATTAATTCTTAGACTATTTAAAAAATTTTGAAATAAAAAAAACTGAAGTTTGTACCGTCCAAGAAAGAGTAGAAAATGTCGGACTGTGTGTAAAACAATTGTTCAAAATTTAGGTAGATTATTCCACGGTGTAAATTTTTTTCTCATGTCAAAAATCTACTATGACCTGTCAGAATAATCTACATGACAATTTTTCTATGTAATACTGTAGATTATTCTACACAATAACCGCGAAAAAATTTGCAAACAAAAAAAGTGCAAAGACGTATAGCTCTTTAATAATGATTTTTCACGTGACGTTAAATATTCGTCAAAATACGTAAAATATTCACCGTATTTTGTTGAATTCAGCGTATACAATATTTTAAACATCAAATATTTCAAATAATTTAATTATTCTACAGTATTATGAAGAAAAAAGTATTATGTAGTTTGCGTTAACAATTTGTATTTTCAAAAACTTCGAACTGCAAAAATCTGTGAACGAGAAAAATACTCAATAAGTTTTTTTACGTAATGTTGTCAAATATTCTTAGGTTTTTTGTTGCATCCGACGTATATAATTTATTTTATATGTTTTAAAACATAGAAAATTTTGACTAATTTAAATTATTCGACAGCCAAGTATAACCTATTTGAAAAACTCATCTAGGAGTTTTATGTTCGCAAATTTTTATTTTCTACGTGGTGATAAAAATATATACACTGTGGAATAATTTACTTCAATTAGAAACAACTGTTTTGACGCACAGTAGACATTACTACTCTTATGTTGTACCGAAAACTTACAAATCGATAATTTTACTACACTAATTTTAAAAAATATTCTTGAGGACGGATTCCAGGGGGAGCCTCCTCGGCTCCCTAGATTGGTCCTGGAAAATTTCCCTGGTCATACCTTGGGCTCAATTTTCCCGGATTTTCCTCTCTCACCGCTTGGTCCTAAAATAAAACTGTTTTTTAGGTAAATTACATTTATGTGTAATATAATAATTTTAAGGTTTCGCTTTCATTTTGTTTTTTTTAGTAATCAAAACAAAAACACAAACAAATTAAATAAAGCAACAATAATTTTAAATCTTTTATAAAGTACGAAATGATTTTTACATATTTAAAAACAATAAAATAACAAGTAACTGTTTTTTTACAAAAATAGGGTTAGAGGCTTGCTATTACGAGCACTTAAAATAAACCACTAGGGTTCGCGTTTGGCTGATACTTGTTTTTCAGATAAAGGGTTCCAATTAGAATTATTTTTTGGAGAATAATTTTTCCTCAGTTTTGTATTTAGTTCGTTTTATTTTGACGTTAAAGATAAACTAATATTTCTATAGGCAAAAATAAAAATCTACGAGCTGATTTCAATAATATTAGTATTGAATTGGGTATTGACAAAAAGTTAGTTCAAAATTTTTGCACTGCCCAACGTTTTAATAATAAAAGAAACGTTATTTTAATAATTATTTTCAAAGTCCCTAATTCGAAACCCAAAAGTTTTGAGGAATTGAGTTCGTTAACATTTTGTATATTGTGGGAAAGATGGGATTAAAAACGAAATTTTTGTTTCTTTTATTTATTTTTTTTCAACTTCATAACCGCACAATTTTAAATGGTCTCTCATGTCTGCATTCTAATTTTCGCAGTCAGCCAGACATAATTCGACCATTAATAAAATTATAATTAATCTTTAAAAAATTGTAAAGGCCATATTGGTATGACGGCTCGTTTTACGACACTAAAAATGAACCGCTAATATTTGGCTGCGAACCAAAATCAAAATGAACCATTCAGTTTTGTTTTAGCCCTTCAGTTTTGGCTGAAAGTCGAATGGAACCACGTTCTCGTTCAAGTATTATGGTAAAAACTTTAATACAGTCTTTTAAAAAATCTATAAAAAACAATTATTTCCTGCCTTTACTTTTGTTTTATCAATATATTATCCACAGAAACCTATTATGGCATTTAATATATTTTGAAAAAAAACAATTTGCTTAAGAACGAACCTTTCAGAAATCAAGTAGGATATTTATAAAGACATTCTTCGTGTCCTACCTATTGGGTTTCTGTTTCAGCTATTTTTAATTTATATATATTGTTCTAAGTTGTATATATTATTGGATTTAAGCAAAAACAATTTAAAATATACAAAAATAGGGTGAAATTGAATAAAAGAAAATATTTTGCTCAACTTACAACTTTATTAACTTAACCTATTTTTACAATTTACTTTTTTGACTAATATTAAATTATTATGCGTTTTGTTTATTGTATTAATAATTTAAGTTTTACTAAAGTATTTAAATTATTAAGGTAAAATTTCATTCGGTTTGCTAAATATAATTATTTGGAGGTACCTTTTTAATAATCCATCATTTTTATTAACCCTAAAGGAGTATGTGGTTTATTGCATGTAAATTATGCCTTCACTATTTCTGTATGTTAATAAATAAATAAATCATTAACATATATTTTACATTAAGTATTTGAAACACTTTGATGCAGCAATTATATGTTCTTTTATTTGTAATTATTAAAGATTTAACTATTTTAATCAGTCATCATAATTATGAATAGAATTAAGAATATTTAAATTTTAAGTCTTTGTGTGAAAGATTTTTGGAACTCTCTTAATTAAATTGACGTCCTGCTTTGAGTATCGAATTTTATACATTTCCATATTCCCACATCTCTAAGACAAACGATATTTACAGTTTAGCGCGGCACCATCTTAATTTCATTTGTTTAAAAGTTTTAAAAAAACGGAGAAAAAGCTTTTTTTTAATTTGCAAAATATGCATACGTATGCATATTTTGCAACTTATATGCATACGTATGCATTTCCGGAAAGTATATGCATACGTATGCATTTTTTTGTTTTACTTTTATGCATACGTATGCATGAAAGTTTAAAAAAATGCATACGTATGCATAAAAGTAACAAAAATGCATACGAATGCATATACTTTCCGGAAAAATGCATCAGTCTGCGTATATAAATAAAGAAAATATGCATACATGCAAATGAATTTATGCATACGTATGCATAACCTATGCATATGTATGCATATACAATTTATGCATACGTATGCATTTTAGGTTGGATCCCACAACATAGCCCGTATAATTTGTTCTTCATTTCTCATTCTTTCTTTTCTTATTAATTAATTTTCATCTATTGACTATATAAAATAATTACTTAATAATTGATTAATTTTTTAATTAAATTTTTTTGATTCTGTCAAATGACTACGCAAGGGAAAATGGAACAACCTATTTTAATACTTTTAAACTTTTATCAACGAGACGCCAATATGCAAGATGATTATCATTTTTAATGATTTCAAAAAACAAGTACAAACTACAATATATAAAACTATAAAGAAGTTTTTTGAAATAGTAATGGCTTTTCTAGTTTACACACCTTTTTTTTCAAAGAGAACTAATTGAGCCGCCAGTGGGAAAAAAAGCCAAAACACCACAAACCCCCATCTTTCCCATCCGATCCTGGTTCTCCATCATCACCTTTCTCCCCTTGAAGTCCTGGGGCACCAAGATCACCGGGAGAAGTTCCTGGGTGGATGAACCCGGATGATCCCCTGGGTCCCTGCTGAAAATAACTTTAATGTACATTATGTGTTTTCATAATTAATTGTAAAGTACAAAAAAACACTGTTTTGTGGTCAAAAACTACCGATAAACTTTAATTATGAAAATTCGAACCAAAATCAAATAATAGATAATTTCTTGGGAAACATTCTTTTGTAAAATAGAAAGATTTCGTTCCCAGAACGAGTAGGTAAAATATTTTCTAAATTAAAATTAAAAAATCTTTTTTGTCCTGCTTTAGTGTTAACACTCTGCAAGAATCTGTTTGTTTTTTGAGTTTTCGCGGCAAAAACTTTTAAACCTTTTTTTTGTATCCTTTTTTATTTTAATATTTTCGTGTTTCAATTAAATACTGTTTTACCGATTTTTTTATATTACCCAATATTTTGTTTGACGTAATACTTTATTGCATCTGTCTAGATTAAGGGAAGACGGTGTTTGAAAATCGGGTAAAACTGAAAAGAGCCTTATCTCCTGTTTTTTTTCTTTCTCCATTTCTGCCTCCAGCTTTTATTTTTTCTTCCCCCAACCCTCCCTCCTACCTACTTCCCGAGGCAGTTTTTAGCTGCCTCTTACTTTCCTATTAACCTGTCTATGTTTACAACATAGAAGGCAGGGTCGCCTGCCTCTTACCTGCTTAAGAGGCAGTTTTACCTGCCTCTGAGGCAGCTTTCCCTGCCTCCACCCTGCCTGCTACCTTAGTTCCAGCCTGCCTCCATGCTGCCTCTGAGGAAGTTTTACCTGCCTCCCCCCTGCCTCCTATACCTGCCTCCTACCTGCCTCCAGTCTTCCAGAGGCAGGTTTAAAATACTTACTTCTCCGGATATTTTTTTTATACTTCTACGTTGAAAAAATCGATGACTATTTTTCAACACAATTCCGCAGTTTCTTCTTTACAAATGTTGTACGAATTTTTTTATTAAAATAAAGACTATTTTGTTTCTTACATCGTCTTAATAAAACGAAAATGCTAAAAGGAGGTCATATGAGAATGTCTTAATATTAATTTTAAACAATGTAGGCATCGTTAGTGTAAGTAAGTGTAAATTTATATTTTTTCCTTTTTTTCTCCAACGCATATGGACAAAATAAGTAATAAAGTTGCACTTCGTTAAGACGGAGTCTTCATTACAAATTAATAAAAAATAAAAATGTAGCTCACATTATAAATAAATTAAAAAACAGTACCCTAACGATAATTTTTTAAAAACAAATAAATAAAAAATGCATATTGCAATATAAATTTTAAACTTTTTTATATCAAAAAAATATTAGTTTAGGCGCACACTTTTGGTTACATGCATGCGTAAACTGTTAGCTATAATCACATTTATCAATATAACAAAATATAGTTTAATAAGTTTTATAGCATAATTTTTTAAAAATGTTTGTTAAAGTTTCATTGACATATTTAAATCGTTAATTATTTTTTGCTAATTGATTTTTAAATAAAACAATTATTTTATTGTAAAAAACTGTAAAAATAAGTTGGTTAGATCTAGCCCAAAATTCAACGAATACCAAAGGAGGACATTGTCCAAGGACAAAAACCTCTTTAAGAGTTTGTCTTTTGGAACAGTTTGGGATTTGTCTTTTGGAAACTTTTTGAGCAGTTACAAAGAACATATTGACTTTTCTAAAACTGTCCTTTCGGATTTTGTCCAAAAGAACGTTTTTCTTTAAGTATGAACCAGCCTTAACCAATAGGCCGGTTTTGACGTTTTGTTTTGTTTTAGAAATTGTCTAAATTGGTTATTGTTTGTATCCAAAACTTGCAATTGATAAACTAAGTTTTTTTAACCAAACTGTATCACTAGGTATTTAAATAAAAATAATTTTGAAAAACGCAAAATATCACTGTTGACGTTTACTTGACTTACTGTGTTTGTATTTATCAGACCTTACAACCACTCTTAGAATTTTTATGTGGGTTTATTCTATCAAAATTTTTTTACACCAAATTTTATAGCAAATAAATATTACAGAATATATCATTTTTTGAAACAAACAGTAACATCATGTTACCAACTGTATGTATGCATTATAGCAGCTTTAGTTTAGCTTTTTAATGTTGTGGCGCAGTGGCAGAACGTACATCTTGAAGGGTTCGTTTACTAAGACACGCCATACTGTGATTATATTGATTTTTTGTTGTCACTCTCGATATTGTTATAAGATATGTAAAATTTTTTCGTTTGCGGCTTAAATCAAGAAGAATAACAAAAATGTCTTGCATTATTCTGCTTTATGCAAAATAAATAATTTTTTTACAAAAATAAAGCTCTGCTGATAGTATGCAT
>JASAMX010008249.1:0-14217 GCA_030248175.1 Microlaimidae sp. YZB2_3
CCTTAGAGCAGTGTTTTGTATCGTTTGCAGTTTGTTAATTTGTGTGTTTGGTGTTGTGGGGCCCCAGACTGTGCTGGCATACTTTATTATTGGTCAAGTGATTGCCTTGTATGTGTGAGTGTTTCTTTTGGTTTACCCCACACAGTCCGCTAGTCCTCTTAGTCCGCTACTCCTCCTGGTTAGCAAAGCTAGGCATTTTGTAAGAGTCCCCTTATTACTTTTTGAATATTGTGTTTTGTTAAAAATTTAATACATTTCAAATCTTAAAGCATCATAAAAGCCTAAATTAATCCATATAATAATTTTACTGCTGCAAGGAAAGGTGAGATTTACAATGCAGGTGTAGGTATTAATTTTGTTTATAAGTTCAACTAAACTTGTGCAAAAAATTTAAAGACATCAGGCAACGTATATTTTTGGATTCTTTTGCTAATTTTTAAGTTTTTGAATGTATGGGTATATCAAAAAATTTAATCTTCAAACTAATTAAGAAAAACAAACAAAATTTTATTAGTATATACAGAATTGAAATTTAAACACAAAACTAAAATGTAAGCATGTGTAGTGTGACGCAATTGGAGAGAGTCGATTTTTAAGCAATGTTGAGAAAATAAAAAATAAAAAAAAATTAATTAAAAAGCGCTTTGTGCCGCTGCTGTGGCACCTGTTCCTCCACACTGGACTAACTCCTGAAATGAATTGCTGCTAGGCTACGCCACTGACGAAAGATATGTTATGCTACGTTTTTAGCAATTTTTTTACTTTAAGCTTCAGCTCCGGCCAGTTAAATCGGTGGAAGCTCTGCCTGTTGTATAAGCAATTTAATGTTAAAGTTAAAATTATGTTTTAAGTTATTCTATCCCCCTTTTTAGGACTATTTTCGTCGCATTAAAAACTTTTAACAAAAAATTTAAGTTACAAAAAAATTTGTAAAGTAATCTGCGACATTACTTTGATTGATTATTCATTAAATTAGTACAGGAATAGAATGGAATTCCTTCAAGGGTTCATTCGGACTTTGATAAGCTGAGGAGCTCCGCTTCAAAGCTCAAACTTCGGGGAATAACCTTCTTCCTTGCACATAGTAAAAAACCTTTTTAGTTATGTGGAATAGTGCTGTTCTCCGGAGTTTTGAGTTTTTTAGTCTACATCTTTATTGAAATGGCTTTATTTTATTGTTTTAGACTGAGTTTTATTAAAACTACCGGGAATTTTTCCAAAACCTTCCTTTCCATCAATCCCTGCGAAACCCATTATTTTTTTGTAAAATTTGTACCGAATCCTTTTTGAAAGATGATTTTTGGCATAAAAACAAATTTGTGTCCCTTTAATATTAAAAAATACTTAAATTATTTTCTAAATCTTTAAATAAAAATGAATAAATGTTAAAGAAATAAATTTTCCAAACATTATGGTTTTTTTAATCCGGTACATATGGTCATGGTGTATTAAACAACATTAACTTACCGCACATATTTCTTTGCAAAACGCTTGAAGTCGATAACTAAAAAAGGAACGTGGCAAGTTTTCTGCTGCTTTATTTACTTGTTTTACTTTTTCAATTAACTTCTCTTTTTCTTCATCCTATAAGTAATAAAAATTATAAACAAAAAATAATAATAATATAATAACGATTCTTTGCCATATCATTATGTGTCATTAGCATTTCTGTAGGGCAGTGTTTGAGTTTTGAGGGTTTTGATTGGATTTTGGGTGTTAAAATTGTTAAACAATCTCTACAAAATCTTTAAAAATGTCAATACGCCAATACTCCATTCTCCACTCGTCTAAAATTTGAAGCTTAGGTGGGATATGGACACATCCCCCCTTCGGGCTAGGACCTTAGGTGGGCAGGGGGTTTGGGGGGTTATACAATACCCCCTCCCAAAAATCCCGATTCTAGCCGACACCCCCAAAATTTGGGGGTCCCGCGGACACCCCCCATAAAATTTGGGGGATCCCAGTACTAAAAACGCTAAAAATGGAGTATTTGAGGATTTGATTTGAGGTATAACCCAAAAAATTTTGGACACCCCCCAAATTTGGGGGGTCGGGTATACTCCCCCAAAAAAATCCGGGAGGCTGCCCACCTATGGCTTAGGACCCCCTCTATATTTTAAAATGCTATTTACCCAGGGTGCTCCATCTACTTAGCTCTGATGACCATTTTCATCTATAAGTAAAAGCCTCTGAATTGAGTAATTTGAATTGAAATTTATGTTATTTTAGCCAAATTTCAGGACTATTTTTTTTGTTTTATTAACTTAAAAATTTTAGTGCAAAAAAATTTAAAAAAATTATCTGTGGCATTAACTACTCTTTATTCTCGAAAACTTTTAGGGTTTCCTTAAAAGGTATTGTGTAAATTAAAGAAGTATTTGCTTCAGACACATAGGTGTTTTTAGTCAGGCCCGCTAGGGGGGTCCCCCCCGGGTGGAGGGCCAAAAATTTTTGGAGAGGGGGGGGGGGTCCGGACTCCCCTGAATTTTTAGGGGAGGTCGACCCCGGGTGTGAGATATCAAATTTAGGGGAGCGGGTCAGGGAGGTCCGATTTTCTAACAGTTTTTTTATATCGATAATTTAAGTGTTTTTAGGTCTAATATTGAATTTTATATACTAAAACAGCCTATTTAGACCCAAAAACTATATTTAAACACTGTTCTAACTAAAAAACCGTGTTTTCACAGTACATAAAAAATTATACTTCTAAATTGGTCGGAAGGGGGGGGAGGGGGGTAGCCTCGTTAGGGGGGTCAGGCCAGACCGCTCTTAAACTTTGGGGGGGGGACGGGGGCCCTGGATTTTTTCTAGGGGGGTCCGATATTTCGGATTTAGGGGGGGGGGAGTGGATCCCTCTGTCCCCCCCTCAAATAACACCTATGTTTAAACATGGTGTAAGGGTAAAATTATAATTTTGAAAACACGTTTATTCCAACGTTTCTATTATATAAAACAGAATATCATCAGGGATCTAAAAAAATATAACCATGTGTTAAAACGATAAAATGATCATTCTACTATAAATGAAATAGTTAGTCCAAAACTTCACAAAACAAAACAAAGTTTGGACTAACTATTTCATTTATATTTATATTATAATTATTATTTCATCATTTATATTTATATTATAATTTTATTTCACGTGTTATATTTTCTAGATCCCTGATCATGTTTTATATGATCAAAACGTTGGAATAAACGTGTTTTAAAAATTATAATTTTGCCGTTACACCATGTCTGAAACAAACATTTCTTTAACTACTCTTCACTTATTCTGAAAAAAAAAATGCAAAAAAGAGGAGCTCCACCATGGGCGTAGCCAGGATTTCGGAAAGGGACGGGGTCCAACCCTGAACAAAATTTGGAAAGGGAGGGTCCGGGGGAGGGGGTTCCAAATCCTAAACGTTATAAAAGGGCTAAAAAAATTGTTTATTTATTTGTTTATACCACATACTTCATTATTTTCTTATTATGGTATTCAATAAAATGAGAAGACAATAAAATACGAAAACAAAACCATAAAACAAAGAAAAAATTTTTACAAACAATTTGATACCTTAAAATTTTTAATTTTTAAAAGATTAACCACTAAAAATGAGTACATTGAATTACAGCTGAGCATGGGCGTAGCCAGGATTTCGGAAAGGGAGGTCCAACCCTGAACAAAATTTCCAAAACGGGGGGGGGGGGTCCAAATCCTAAACGTTATAAAAGGGCTAAAAAAAAAATTACGCACGTCGCGCGGAGTATTTATTGCCTTGTTTATGTCACATACTTCATTATTTTCCTATTATTAATTCAATTAGGAATATCTATAAAACAAAGAAAAAAATTATACAAACAATTTGACATCTTAAAATTTTTGATTTCTAGTACATTAACAACTGAAAAATGAGTACATTGAATTACAACTGACTAAGCAATGCAAAGTCCGAGAAAATATTTTTAAAATTACTTCTCCTAACCTTTAAAGTTTTAATCCTACTATATAACAATCTAAAGGAGGGGGGTCCGTCCACGTGGTCGTATCAAGATTACAAAACAAACTAACACAAATTTGGAACTGGAGACCAATTAGAACATTAATAATGGGGTGGGTACAGCCCCAGCGTGGTCATACCAATATTACAAAACAAAGTAAGACAAATTTAGAAGTGGAGACTATTAATTAATCGAGCACTGAGCGGAGCGAAACGCGAGAAAAATTTTTAAAAATGGCCGTTCTAGACCCCCAAATTTTTATACTTGGCGACCCAAAAAAGAGGGTCTAACCCAAAATTTTTCCTTTTGCCGACCCAAAAGGGGGGTCTAGACCCCTTAGACCCCGCTGGCTACGCCCATGCAGCCGAGTAATGCAACGTAAAAGTAAATTTTTTTAAAATTACTTCCCCTAACCTTTATATTTTTAATCTTACTATATAACACTCTAAGTGGGGTCCAGCGTGGTCGTATTAAGATTACAAAACAAAGTAACACAAATTTAGAAGTGGAACCAACCAATTAAAACATTAAGAATGGGGTGGGTCCAGCGTGGTCATACAAAGATTACAAAACAAGGTAACACAAATTTGGAAATGGAGACATATTAATCTAGCGTTGAGTGGCGTGAAGCACAAGAAAATTTTTAAAAAATGACCTTCTAAACCCCCAAATTTTTATCCTTTGGTGACTCGAAATGGAGGTCTAACCCCAAATTTTTCCCTAGTTTCCGACCCAAAAAGGGGGTCTAGACTAGTCTCTAGACCCCCCTGGCTACGCCCATGGCCATGAGCTCCAAGAAAATTCACTAATCATTGGTAAACAAACCTTTTCGCTAATGTTTAGTTTTGTCCATAGTTTAAAAGCTTGGGAGAGCAACAAAACTGATTGATATTTGGACGAAGTTTTTTGTGTATTGTCTTCCAAGCTCTTATCAAGCAAAAATAAAAATTGTTCTGCCAGCGACCAAAATCCAAGCTTAAAGCAAATTTGAGTAGATTGAAGAAGAACAGGAATTGATTTAGGATCCATGTAAAAAAGAAGACTCAGCATTTCCAAAGCTTCTTTTGGCTAAAAAAAATACACATTGTTTTTGTAGCGTAAAGATTAGGAGATTATAAGCGTTAATTATTATAAATTTCTTAAAATTATTGGTTATTTTTGATTTATTTATCATTATAACATTAAGTTTTTTCTATTGTTTTGCTCCCTTGAAAAAAAAATAAGCTCCCTCCAATTTGGAAATTTTTGAAGCTAAACCTTTTAAAACAGCCCTCAATTTTTTATCTCCTCAACTTTTTAAAAGATGAAAATTTTACCTCGTCATGGAGCTGAAATATAGATGTGATACAGCGCACTTGCTTTCCCAAGATGCGTCTGACCTTGACAGCTGAGGCTGAATTGCTGCCGGCAGTTTTCTTGATAAAATTGTAGAGTGGGGACGAGTGATTAAGCAAGTCTTTAGCTTTGTACAAGCACTTGGTAGCGTTGTGGGTGTTTTGTAAAGTGGGATTTTTACCAATTTGGGATCTTATGTCATTTTCTTTACTTGTACTTAAACCTAAATGCATTAAACTGCAGTTAAATTTTTATATTTGTTACAAAAATTTGTGATGGCCTTTTAACAGAGTTGTCTTGTAATATTATTCCGCAGCATTTTGTATTCTAGATAAGAAGCACAAGCACTATCTGCCTGTGGCGTGCCCAGGATTTCATTTCAGGGGGGCGGTCTGGGGGGGTACATACTAACCCTGAGGGGGGGTCTGGGGGGCGAGAGCCCCCCAGCGGGGTCAAGGGGCAGAGCCCCTTGTCAGGGGGGTCCGGGGGGGGCAGAATGCCCCCCGGGGGAGAAAATTTTTAATTTAAGGCGCTAAAATACACTAGAAATTTTAATTCCAGATGATAATTAAAACAAAATTTAAGGTTTTTTTATTCCTATCTATTTAAAACATGTGTTTAAAACGTTAATAAAAGGTTAATAGTGTTTATAGTAGTTTTATTTAACATGTATCCCTTAACTATTGAGCGGCAAAATCGATTTGAAATTGAAAAACTGAGATAAATTGTCAATTTAAACTACCCGCGAAGCGGGGAAAATTTGGTTTTTTGACTATTAATATACTTTTGGAAGGCATCAAGAAAGTTTCTGTATTAACATTTAAGAAAAAAAAATTTCTCTCTCAAAATTCAAAAAACGTAAGGGTCCCCCCTTACCAAAAAATCTTGAAAAGATTTCGGGGGGGGGCGGCCGCCATAGGTGAGCACGGTCGGGGAAGCTCGGGCGGGGTGGTTACCCAGGGTAAATCGAATTTTGAATTCTAGGAGTGGGGTTCTAAGGGGGGTCCGGACCCCCCTTAGCTTTTTAGGGGGGGTCGACCCTGGGTGCGAAATTTTGAAATCTAGAGGGGGGTCAGGTGGGGTCCGGTGTCCAAAGCAAAACAGTTTTAAACCATAATAACTTTAATAATTGTTCTTTTTATAGGATAATACTACATTTTATTGAATAAAAAGCCATATTCATGTATAAAAAGGGTGTAAAAGCATGAATATGTGATGAAAATTCACGTTTTTGGAAGAAAATTTAGTATAAAAAAGGTACCTAAAATTTTCCCAAGGGGGGAGGGGGGGGTCAGATTTCAAAATCTAGAGGAGGGTCAGGGCTAAAAATTCGGAAATTTGGGGGAGGCCCCTCCCCCCCTAGATTTTCGTCTAGGGGGGGGGGCCCCAAAATTTCGAGGCTAGGGGGGGTGGACCCCCCCCCCCCCCACCTTGCCCCCCCCCTTTCTCACCTATGGCGGCCGCCCCCCCCCTGGGCACGCCACTGCTATCCGCCAAGGCCTAAGAGTTGGCGTCAGGAAAGATTTTGCCCAAACATAACCGTACAAAAACACCTTCGCCTTATTAGATGATTTGGTATATAACTACATATTTGTGCAGGCGCGAGGGATTTGGCCATAAGAGACAGTTTCCTAGATTTATAGGGGTACATGAAAAAACAACCTACAACCACTGGAGGCGTCAGATTAGTGTTGGAAATTTTGAGATATAAGAATTTAAACAAGTGTCTTCAAATATAGGCGCTATAATGCGGGAAGATGGGTCACTTACAAATGACACAAAGGAAAAATGCTAAATTTTTCAAAAATTTTTCTGTTCTGTTTTTACATCCGACGACGGTAACTTTTTATATTCTTGGACAGAGTGCCAAATTACATTGGAATTCATAGTGTTGCTTTTCCATTAAAAATTGTTTTAAAGCAATAGCAGTCACTTCCAAACAAATTCTCACAAACGCCAGATGAGATACCAGATTTTTACTTAAAGAAAATAGCTTTAGAATTTGCTAAACCTTTAGCAAAAATTTCTGAATTATCCATGGAAAACGGATTATTACCTGAATTTTGGAAAGAGGCTTTAGTGCTCCTGTTTTTTAAAAAAAAGAACTAATTCACTAACTAACAACTTTAGACCGGTTAGCTTGACTACTGAGTGTATGTTGCAAAATCATGCCATGCATGCAAAAATGCCAAGTTTTATCACTAGGCCACAACAATCCCATGAGAAAATATACCTTAAAATCCAATATTTTAAAAAATGTAAATGAAGTACGTGCTTTGGGCATTCTTGTTTCTTCTGACTTAAAATTTTCATTAACTGTTCAGAAATTGCAGCAAAAGCGTTACAAAGAGTAGGTTTAATTTTTCGCACTTTTTCTACAAAAAATATGGGCACACTTTTAAAAACTTACGTTACCTATGTTCATCTGTTGGTGGAATTTGAATCTGTTGTATGGTCGCCATATATGCAAAAGGATATTGATTCCATTGAATGAGTACAAAAATTTTTACTTTTAGGTTATATTTTAGATGCTCATTTTCTTCAGTTAATTATGAAATACATCTTTAAGAACTCAATTTGGAATTTTTGTTTTTGCATTTAAAAAAATTTGATCTGGTTATGACCTACAAACTTTTACACGGTTATATGGATTTTGACTATAAAACCTGTTTTCCTTCCCTAATGATCCCAGAACCCGTGGTAATGTCCTGCAGTTAAGTAAAAAAAAGATTTGAAAGCTTTAAAAATTTCTTCAGTAATTGTGTTATTGACAATTAAAATTCACTAACTACTGAAGTAGTTATGTCATCATCAATGAAATCGTTTTGAAAAAAACTATGTAACATTTAAAGGGTTATATTTCTCAATTAATTCATATATTTAATTTGTTTCGGAAAACTTTTGATTGTAGGTGTATTGATATTGTATGCTGCAATTTCGTGTTAATATATTTTAACCTGTGCAATAAAATAATTCTATTTTATTTTTAGGGGGGCAGACCTGAGCACTGCCCTCTCCTGAGGATTTTACTGGGGGCAATTCCAAAATGGGGGGCACAGGGGAAAAAGGGAAAAAGGAGAAACCCTGAGGTTTTATTGGGGGGAAATTCCCAAATGGAGGGCACGGGCGGGTGCAAATTTTTTGAAACAAGAGGGCAAGCAGGGAAGAAAGAAAACAAAGAGAGAAAAAAGGAGACAAAAGAAAGGAAAAGGAAAAGCGGTAAAAAGGTATTAAAGTAAAAATAGGTCTAAAATGGCTTAAAATGCATTGAAATAGGCTAAAAACTGCAAAAATTTTGAGATGACGGCGTCATTATAGGTCAAAAATGGCTCCATAATTTTTTGTGGCAAATGGCTCCAAAAAAATTGAGTTTTTGAAACTCCAAATTGAGTTCTTGAAGACGTGTTTCATAATTAACTGAATTTTTGGGTACTTTTTCATTTTTGGGCAGGGGGCAATAAAACAGGGGAGGCAAATTCTTCAATAAAGCGGGGGGAGGGGGGCATTTCTAGACCATGCGCAGGTCTGTGTTCTGTATAATATATTATTTTCTGAATACCTTCTTCTTCCTCCTTCTTACAGCCTGGGAGGCTTTTAATTCCAACCACTTAACCCTGTCCTGTTATTTGTACCTTGTAAACACTTAAAGTAAATTCTTTATTTTTGTAGCACAGCGCCCGTATGTAACTGCATGTTATGTTACAGTACAGTATATTGGTGCATAACAAACAATAATAATGCCCATAGATGAACAGGGGGAGGTAGGGTGGGGTCCACACCCCCCTAGCCTCGAAATTTTGGGGCCCTCCCCCTACAAAAAAAAACCAGGGCCCCCATCCTCCCCCCAAATTTTTGAATTTTTTACCCCTGACCCCCTTCTAGATTTTAAAATCTGACCCTCCCCCTCTCCTCTTAGAATCTAAGTGCTTTTTTCTGTAAATTTTTTTCCAAAACATAAATTTTAACACAAATTTAATATTTTTACACCCTTTTTATACCTAAATATCGCTTTTTATTCAATAAATAGTCTTATGGAGAAACTATTATTAAACATTTAATGGTTAAAAGTATTTTGTTTTGGAAATTGGACCCCACCCTGACCCCCTCTAGGTTTAGAAAATCTTCCACCCTGGGTTGACCCCCCCTACAAAGCTGAGATTTCTGAACCCTTAGGTCCTGGTCAGAACGGCATTAGCCAGGGTAAACACCCCCCTAGCTTTTTGACCGTGTTCATCTATGATAATGCCACTTTATAACATACATGGGCAAATTGGTCCGGAATGGGGGGAGGGTTAAAATCCGAGAAACGCAAAATACCCATATCGTTTCTTTCCTGGAGTGCATTTTACCCATGCAGACCTGTGCACTGCCCCCCCGGGGTTAAAACGGAGGGGGCCGATTCTGCAAAATGAGGGGGCACGGGGGGGGCAACTTTTTTGAAACGGGGGGGGGGCAATCAGAACAGAGAGGGGCGGGGCGGGGGGAGGAAAAGAGAAAAAAAGGAGAGAAAAAAAGAGAAAAAAAGAAGGAAAAAGGAAAAAAGGGGACAGAAAAAGCAAAAATAAGGTAGAAATGAGTCTAAAATGGCTTCAAATTACATTAAATAGGCTAAAAAGCCACTTTCCAAAAATTCACTAATAGCCATCATCATAGGTCAAAAATGGCATCATAATTTTCTGGTGGCTTTATTTTGGCGGGGGGGGGCAATAAAAAACAGAGGCAAATCCTCCAATAAAGCACAAGAGAGCCTTTGCCAACATACAGTTCATGTATCGTTTTTTGATTTAAAAAAAATAGTTATAAAAACGCTAATTTTAGGTCAAAAAGCTCTTTTTATTGCATATTTCAGCTTTTTACTGTTTAAAAAAATTCATTCATTTTGAGCTCAAAACTTTAAGTTTGGAGGCAGTTAGAAGTCATTTTAAAGATATTTTTTTCTTCATTTTTCCAAAATTGAGGGGAAGGGTTCATAGGTGTTTCTGGTTGGGTCCGCTACATAGATGTTTTTAGTCAGGTCCGCTGGGGGGTCCACCCCTTGGTAGAAGGCCAAAATTTTCTGGGGGGTCCCCCCCTCTCCTCTTGAGAAAATTTTAAGTACTTTTTTATACTAAATTTCTTTCCAAAAACGTGAATTTTTAACACAAATTCATGTTTTTACACCCTTTTTATACCTAAATATCGTTTTTTATTCAATAAAATGTAGTATTATCTTATAAAAAAAACTATTATTAAACATTTAATGGTTAAAAGTATTTTGTTTTGGAAATTGGACCCCACAGGACCATAGGTGAGAACGGTCCGGGAAGCTAGGAGGGTGGTTACCCGGGGTAAATCGAATTTTGAATTCTAGGAGGGGGGTCTCTCAGAAGGGTCCGGACCCCTTTAGGTTTTTAGGGAGGGTCGACCCGGGGTGCAAAATTTTGAAATCTAGAGGGGGGTCAGGTGGGGTCCGGTGTCCAAAGCAAAACAGTTTTAAACCATAATAACTTTAATAATTGTTCTTTTTATAGGATAATACTACATTTTATTGAATAAAAAGCCATATTCATGTATAAAAAGGATGTAAAAGCATGAATATGTGATAAAAATTCACGTTTTTGGAAGAAAATTTAGTATAAAAAAAGGTACCTAAAATTTTTCCGAAGGGGGAGGGGGGCGGGTCAGATTTCAAATTCTAGAGGAGGGTCAGGGGATAAAAAATTCGGAAATTTGGGGGGAGACCCCCCCCCAGATTTTCGTCTAGGGGGGGTCCCAAAATTTCGAGGCTAGGAGGGGTGGACCCCACCCTGCCCCCCCCCTTTCTCACCTATGACTAAAACCGCCTATTTAGGCCTAAAAAGTGTATTTAAACACTGTTTTGGTATTTGAAGAGCATATGTATTTGACAGTAAATAAAAAATATACTTCCAAATTGGTCGGAAGGGGGAGGGAGAGGGGTCAGCCTCGCTAGAGGGGCGTAGACCGGACCGCTCTCAGAGCTTGCGGGGAGAGGGGCCCTTGGATTTTTTACTAGGGGGTCAAAAATTTTGGCTCTAGGAGGGGTGGACCCCTCTCTCCCCCAAAAAACATCTATGGTCCGCTAGGGGGGTCCACAGCCCCCACCGGGTGGAAAGCCAAAATTTTTTTTTGGGGGGGGGGGGGGGTCCAGACCCATAGGTGGGCGGAAGGGGGGGGGTGGGGGGGGGGTTCTGCCCCCCAAAATTTCGCATTGACACCCCCCCCTTTAAATTTGGGGCTACAGGGAACACCCCCCAAAGGTGCCTCCCGGAGAAAAATTTTTAAGCGTTATAAAAGGACTAAAAAAATTTTCCGCACTTCGCTCGGAGTGTTTATTACCTTGTTTATGTCATATTTTTCATTTTTTTTCCTATTATTCAACAAACATTAATTAAACATTATTAACCTCTAGTCCAGTGTTTGGACCCCTGTTTAAATGAAGGGGACTGCGAACCTTAATTTTTGTAACATGAACATCATCTGGAATTAAAATTTCTAGTGTATTTTAGCGCCTTTAAATTAAAAATTTTTTTTCCCATAGACATGTCTGCCCCGGGGACCCCCTCTGAGCAGGGGCTCTGCCCCCTGGCCCACTAGTGGGTCTCGCCCCCCCAAACCCCCCATTACTGGGGCCCCCCGCCCCAACACTTGTGGCGGGTTGGTGTTCCCCTCCCAGACTGCCCCCCAATAAAATTATTCGACATGCCCCTGTTCCAAACCCCCAAATTTTTATCCTTGGCAACCCAAAAGGGGAGTAAAACACCAAATTTTTACCTTTGACGACCCAAAAGGGGGGTCTGGGGGTGGAGCCCCCTGGTTACGCCCATGTATGTATATAATCTTTAACTGGATAAGATATATATGAATTAAAGTTTGTGATACTTGACTTTATAATCAAGACAATATAATTACTATTCTATTATTTACGTAATTATTAAAAAAGTATGATTTATTCTCTAATCTAATTCTAGAGATATATAAACACGTTATTATTAAAAGAATTTAAAAAATAAAATTTATAACTTGAAATAAGATCTTATCTTAATTTTACACAGTTTTTAAAGCATTTATAAGCTTGTGCTACGTTTTTTAGGCGTTTTAAGCCCATTTCAAGGCAGCGCGCAGAAAATATGGGTACACCCCCCTCCTAGGAAATTTGGCTATCCCCAAGACACCCCCTCTAAAATTAGACCCCCCCCCCAAAAAAAATCCGAGAGGCTGCCACATACGGAAGGGCCCTGAGATTTTTAAGATGGGGTTGCGCCCGGGTGGCTGAGTTTCTCAATTTTGGGGTGAGGGGTGCAATTTTCTAAACAAAATTTTTTTAACTCGATAATTTAAGTGTTTTTAGGTCTTATATTGAATTTTATGTACTAAAACCGCCAATTCAGGCCTACAAAGTGTATTTAAACACTGTTTTAACTAAAAAAACTTGTTTTTGACAGTAAATAACAAAAATTATATTTCCAAATTTGGTCAGGAGGGGGGGTCAGCCTCGCTAGGAGGAGGGAGTTGGCCGGACCGCTCTTGAGCTTTAGGGGGAGGGGGCCTGGGGGGGTTTAGCGGGGGGAAAGGGTACAGAGAATTTTTGGCTTGGGGGGTGGAGCCCCTCTCTCACCCTCCCCCAAAAAACACCTTTAGAAAGATTAGTTTCAGTCCCCACTTCTGAGTGAAGAGGGGGTTAACCCCCTTCTCCGAATTCAAGGGTAACCCCTCCAACACCCTCATATACAAATTATTTTTAAATCTTTTTCAGACCTTTGTGTACATAATCAATTGCGTAGTTCTTCATAATCAAGTGTATAATTCTATTGTGTTTCAATTTTGTATAAAATTAATATACTTACGGAAGTTGCAGGCGTCCATGTGGCCATGAGACTGCTTTTGCTATTACTGAGAGCTTTTCGAGAGGACTGAGTGAACATATATCTAAAAAACAAAACAAAATTGAAACAATAGAATTATACACTTTATTATGAAGAATCACGACAGTTTACTCAATGTACACAAAGGTCTTGAAAAGATTTAAAAATAATTTGTATATGACTTTGGTTAACGAAAAACAACCAGATCATAATACACGAAAATAACAATTAAAAAGAAAACTTTTATTCTAAAAAAAACAGCTGGTTGTAAATACTTAATTATTTTTAATTTTTTCCGCTCTTATACAAATTTATTTTCAATTCTTCTCAAGACCTTTGTGTACATTGAATTAACCGTCCTGATTCTCCATACTCATGCATGAATATAAAAAAATCAAATATTATGTTTTATGTTAGGTTGGATTTTGGAATTAGAATTTAAAATAATATATTTTATTAGCAAGTTTTAGCTAACAAATAATAAGCATGTTTTTTCCATAGGGTTTAAAAATATATATTAAAATATCTTATGCTTTATGTTACATTAATAATTAGTTTTCATTTATTAGCGTTCAAAACACAAGAAATTATGCAGCAAAGTGTAACCATATAAAGTTTCGTTAAATAAAAACTAAAATAACGGCAGCTGTCATAACGATACAGTATTTTTAACTTTTATTATTTAAAACATTTTAATCCCTAATATTTTTAAAAGTTCACTGCTGAACGAAAATCTTCCATAAAATAAAATAATTAAAAAAACGCGGGTCCGGAACTCGCGCTCTTGACTTGAGTTGTAAGCGCTTTATCTTGTTGCACCATCGCTGTTAAACGTTCACTTACCCCAAGGAGACCAATAAAAAGACGGCGGCTTGTTGGTGACCTCGAGGTAGTTTTTCCCCGCTCTCCTCGTGCATCCGGGTGAACCGGAGTTGTAATCGGGCCGGGCCGGACCGGAGCCAATCGGACCGAGGCCTAATTTTTAGTCTTAGTATTGTGGCCGGGGCGGACCGGGATTTTTCAGGCACGTGGGCCGGTG
>JASAMX010008250.1:0-55905 GCA_030248175.1 Microlaimidae sp. YZB2_3
AGGTAGCCCTTGCACTGGAAGTTGTTTATACATGAGAGTATGTATACATAAAGCGCTCACGCATAACTCGGATAATTACCGTATCTCCTACTTATCTTTCGTAGTATGCAGATCAACCGATCAAAATTTCGCGCGCTTTTAATCCGTTGATCTGCATACTACGAAAGATAAGTAGGACATACGGTAATTATCCATTATGGTGACACTTATGTATATTGCATACTTCATGTATAAACCGAGTTCCAGTGCAAGGTGCCTATACTTTTTCAGCATTTTAACACTAGTTATCATTTTCAAACTAAATTACGCGAAAATGTAAGCAAATTATTTTGCAAACAAATTACACGAAAATGTTTTAATGTTATGAAATTTTTGTTTTTGTTTTATGTCTTCACTATTGACACTTCGTAGCTTAAACCGACTACTCATTCTGCAGCACATCCCTGGCACCCAGCACGAATATTTACTGTAATTAAACGGTGTTGTGTGGTTTTACAGTAATTACCGCGCCGAATGGCCGGATATATTTATATTTTAAATGGAAAGATGAGCGCTTTAACTAAGATGTGTTTATCTGTTTCTTTTCTATAATCCTACCTTTTATAAATCAGTCAAACAAACAAAATGTGATATTTACGTAAAACAATAAACTATCGTTATGCAATAAGTTCATTCCTTTTTATGCGAAGAAAGTTATGTATTTTTGTTTGTCACTAGCCTCGTGTCCAAACAGAATAATTATATAATTTCTTACTTGAATAATGAATCCAATTCTCTGACCAGGTTGTGGCTATACGTGACTTTTTCAAACCTAGTACCTTCCTGTTTGAAACTGTCCTGTAAATCAGTGTTTCCAGTACCCTCGTGTCCCGTTCCCATTTCTGATTATGTATGTATTATGTTCAGTTATTAAAAAAAATGACTCTCTGTTTATGATGTACAAAAACAGGCTCTTATGGCTATTTACAATCATGAAAAGAAGCCTTTTTGAAAGGATTTTGTGACAGGGGGAAAAACCAATACACTTACATTTTTCTTAAAATGTTTATTAATTATTTTATACACATTTAAGTAAGTAATTTACAATCATTTAGCAAATATTATGTACACTTTGCTTCAACACCCACTTTTCAAATTAAACTAAAAAATTGGGGCTTGGAGTTGGGCTAGAACCAGCGACCCTTCCCTCGCCGTTGGAACGCCACCGATCTGCCACTGAGCTACCCAAATCACAGGAATATTTGGCTAAATCACTCTTTTATAGCTGTGGTTGAACAGCATCGCGCTGTTATTGTTTTTTATTATTTATTTGTGCATCTGCCGTCCGGCCGGTTGATAACACAAATAACAAGACAGCAGAAAGAGTGAGAACTGCTGGTTTTATTGTATTTTTATAGCGGCTTTTGATTTTTGTAAATTTATTATTTAGCAAATATTACTGTAGACTTTGCTTCAAGACCCACTTTTCAATTAAATTGAAAAATTGGGGCTTGGAGCTGGGCTTGAACCAGAGACCCTTCCCTCACCGTGGGAACGCTCTGCCACTGAGCTACCCAAGCCACAGGAATATTTGGCTAAATCACTCTTTTATAGCTGTGGTTGAACAGCATCGCGCTGTTATTGTTTTTTATTGTTTATTTGTGCATCTGCCGTCCGGCCGGTTGATAACACAAATAACAAGACAGCAGAAAGAGTGAGAACTGCTGGTTTTATTGTATTTTTATAGCGGCTTTTGATTTTTGTAAATTTATTATTTAGCAAATATTACTGTCACTCCTTTCTTAAAGACCCACTTTTCAATTAAATTGAAAAATTGGGGCTTGGAGCTGGGCTTGAACCAGCGACCCTTCCCTCCCCGTGGGAACGCTCTGCCACTGAGCTACCCAAGCCACAGGAATATTTGGCTAAATCACTCTTTTATAGCCGTGGTTGAAATATAATATTTAGTAAAGTCCTAATATTGGGGTTATCTCAAGATCAAATAATTGAAATGAGCGTAAGTTTCTATTCACAAGAAGCCCATGTCAGCCATACGGCTGACAAAAAATTTTTTCGGCATTTTTGATATTCATTTACTAATATTTTTTTTTCAAAATTCAACCCTTCTATGCCATTCCCGTGACTGTAAGCTTTAGAATGATACCTCAGTTAACCCGCACTCCATTTTGTCGTTGGGGGAAAGGTATTCCTTCTTTGATAAAAATATGTTGTCCCAGTATAAAGATCTCCCATATTATTTTTTTTGAATTTCAACTCATTTATTGACATTTTCTAGACTGTAAGCTTTGCAATGACACCTCATTTAGCTCAATCCGTATTGTGGTTGGGAAGAAGGCACCCCTCTTTTGGTCAAAATGCGTTGTCCTTTTTGGTCAAAATTCCTTTTATGACATTCCTTGAAACTTAAGCTTTGCAATGAAATCTCATTTAGCCCAATCCTTTTTGTGGTTAAGAAAAAATTTTGTTGCCCCTTTTAGTGAAAAAACGTTTTCCAGCATAAAGATGTCCATGTTCATTTTCACAAAAACAGGGCCCTATGGACTTTGAAAGTTGAAAAAATTTTTATCTTTGAATTGGTTCAAACTTATTGGTAAGAGTAATTTGCCAATGTAAAGCCAGAATATCATGTTTTTGGTAAAATGAACATGGATATATTTATGCTGGACAACGTTTTTTTTCACTAAAAGGGGCAACGAACTTTCTCCTTAACCACAAAAAGGATTGCGCTAAATGAGATATCATTGTAAACCTTAAGTTTCAAGGAATGTCATAAAAGGGTTTTGACCAAAAAGGACAACGCATTTTGACCAAAAGAGGGGTGCCTTCTTCCCAACCACAAAACGGATTGAGCTAAATGAGGTGTCATTGCAAAGCTTACAGTCTAGAAAATGTCATAAATGGGTTGAAATTCAAAAAAAAATAATATGGAGATCTTTATACTGGACAACATATTTTTATCAAAGAAGGAATACCTTTCCCCCAACGACAAAATGGAGTGCGGGTTAACTGAGGTATCATTCTAAAGCTTACAGTCACGGGAATGCCATAGAAGGGTTGAATTTTGAAAAAAAAATATTAGTAAATGAATATCAAAAATGCCGGAAAAATTTTTTGTCAGCCGTATGGCTGACATGGGCTTCTTGTGAATAGAAACTTACGCTCATTTCAATTATTTGATCTTGAGATAACCCCAATATTAGGACTTTACTAAATATTATATTTCAACCACGGCTATAAAAAATGATTAGCCAAATATTCCTGTGGCTTGGGTAGCTAGTGGCAGAGCGTTCCCACGGGGAGGGGAGGGTCGCTGGTTCAAGCCCAGCTCCAAGCCCCAATTTTTCAATTTAATTGAAAAGTGGGTCTTAAAGCAAAATTTACAGTAATATTTGCTAATGAATAAATTTACAAAAATCAAAAGCGCTATAAAAATACAATAAAACCAGCAGTTCTCACTCTTTCTGCTGTCTTGTTGTTATCAACCGGCCGGACGGCAGATCAATAACAATAAAAAACAATAACAGCGCGATGCTGTTCACCACAGCTATAAATATTTAGCCAATATTCCTGTGGCTTGGTAGCTGATGGCAGAGCGTTCCCACTAGGGAAGTCTCTGTTAAGCCCAGCTCCAAGCCCCAATTTTCAATTTAATTGAAAAGTGGGTCTTTAAGCAAAGTCTACAGTAATCTTGCTAAATAAGTTTTAATTTCAAGGAAAATCAAAAGCCGCTATAAAAATACAATAAAACACGTCCTCTTCTGCTTCTTGTTATTTGTGTTATCACGGCCGACGGCAGATGAAATAAATAAAAAACAATACAGCGCGTGCTTCAACCACAGCTATAAAAGAGTGTTTAGCCAATATTCCTGTGGCTTGGGTGCTCGTGGCGGCTCCCCGGTGGGGAGGGTCCGCTGGTTCAGCCCAGCTCCAAGCCCCAATTTTTCAATTTATGAAAATGGGTCTTGGCAAGTCTACGTAATATTCAACAAATACTTTACTAAATGTGTATAAATAATTAATAAACATTCTAAGAAAAATATAATATTTATTGGTTTTTCCCATATTTCACAAAATCCTTTAAAAAGCTACTTTTCATGATTGTAAATAACCATAAGAGCCTATTTTTGTACATCATAAACAAAGTCATATTATTTAATAATTGAACATAATACATACATAATCAAAATGGGAACGGGACACGAGGGTACTGGAAACACTGGACGCGACGGTTCTGGACACGAAGGTACTCGGTTTGAAAAAATCGCGTTTGCCACAACCTCGTAAGAAAATCGATTCATTATGCAAGTGGAGATACGAGGGTACTGGACACGAGGGTAAGGACAAACAAAAATACATAACTTTCTCGCATAAAAAGGAATAAACTTATTGCATAACAATAGTTTATTGTTTTACGTAAATATCATTTTGTTTGTTTGACTGATTTATAAAAGGTAGGATTATAAAAAAACAATAAACACATCATAGTTAAACCGCTCATCTTTCCATTTAACATATAAGTATAGCCGGCATTCAGCACGGTAATTACTGTAAAACCACACAACACCGTTTAATTACAGTAAATATCGTGCTGGGTGCCAGATATACTTAAATGGTGAGCGGTTTAACTACGAAGTGTCAATAGTGAAGACATAAAACAAAAACAAAAATTTCATAACATTAAAACATTTTCGTGTAATTTGTTTGCAAAATAATTTGCTTACATTTTCGCGTAATTTAGTTTGAAAATGATAACTAGTGTTAAAATGCTGAAAAAGTATTGAGACGACTAGAAGATAATAAACATTATTATTGCTGCTTTGCTTTGACTGTGCTGTCAAAACATTTTTTGTGACTATTTTTCGTGGTGCGTTGAAAAAATTTATTCTGACTGAACAATACCTTTGAAAAAAATAATTGCAAAAGTAATTGGCTTCTGAAAAACAATTTTTTGTCTCTTTTTTAACTGTAAATTATTCAAAATTTTTTAAAAGCAAACTAGTTATTTATAATTACAAAAGAAATGACTTATTGTCTAAAGCTAAAGTCTTCCAGGCTGAAATGAAGGCCTAACCGCTCTCCGCCAGGAAGAAATAAACAATAAACCCGAGAGCGAGAAAAATTAAAAAAAGTTTTCAGCGGTTGTGTAACCAACTATTATTTAGTTGTGTCATGTGTTTTCCTGTACGTGATTTTTTCTCAAAAAACGAGTGGTTACTTTACCACTCATCTATTTACACCTTGATAGAATTTATCTTTAATTAATTGTCTACGCATTCAAACGACTAAAATTAATTACTGCTCATGCGACTTAACAGTTTTACATATTTATGGCAAACGTATTTTTTTCTTGGTTCAGTACCCTCGTGTCCAGTACCCTCGTTACCAGTACCATCGTGTCCAGTACCCTCGTGTCCACTACCTTCGTGTCCAGTTCCCTCGTGTCCCGCAACCTCGTGTCGTGGAATCAATAAATGTTTATAAAATTTTTTTTGTTCATATTGATTGACATTATATATAAAAAATTTTAGTTAAGCACAGTTTTCTATGAATTGTGCGGATATGGTGGGCTTTTACTGAGTTTTTCAATCGTTACTGTAGCGGAACTTGTGGTGTTAGTGATACAGTGTATTTCATCGCTGGTTAATCACGAAATAATGGATCCGTCAGTTCCTAGTTTTAGTGACAGAAACCAATTGATCATGGAAAGGTACCTAATAATTATTTAATTTTTTTAGACACCGTCATAAAAATTAGTGAAAAATTTTAAAACTTTTAAAATATATGGTTTTAAAAATAATTTATCTCAATATAAAAAATGCTGAAATAAAAAAAGCCAAAGTTTTTATTTTTTAAATAAATATATTTGATTTTGAATAGCCCACTAACGACTAACTAACGTTGAAAGATTTTTAAAATAAGTTCTTTGTTCATTAAATCTTGGCTTATTCATACTTATCTTTTATTTGTTTCGTAACTCTTCCAAGTAATTTATTTCTCCTTTCTATCTGACTTCAAAGGATATTTATCTCTCTTTTTTTTCTATGTCTTTAATGCATGCTTTAATGTAAATGGTTTTAAATTTTCTTAAATATTTGTTCCAAAAAGTTTTTTATTTGTTTCTACCTTCAACATTCTTTTATCAGTCAGTTTCTGCTTTTTAAAAAATTTTTATCTTTCACTCTTCATTTAGTATGAAATTTTTCTTGTCGTTTTTTATCTGCCTCCAACGTGTCCTGTAATCAATTTTTAAAGCTCTAAATTAGCAATTAGATGTGCCTCGGGTTAACGTGGAATAAATTAGAAGTTTTGTTATTAATTTATTTTAACTGTTTTAGTAAAATTGGTGTTGACTAAAACCAGCTGAATGAATTGTCGCCTACGCGTTCGTGATTGCATACCCTGTGGTAGTTCTGCATGCATCTACCCAGCTAGCCAGTATAGAGCTTACAAATCTATGCAGTTCTAAAGACCGCTTAGATTTGCTACTGATTTTTAAAGATTACAGATTGAAACGAACGTTCACTCTGTAGCACTATTTATTTTTAGGCTTTTACTTTTAAAAATAAAGTTTATATTAATTCTAGCTGATAAATATTACATAAAAATTAAAAAGCATTGAAAGATTAATGCTTTTTCCATCATCTTATGACTATCATAAATACCGGTTTTACGCTCCGTCTATACAACACAAGCTGGATATAAAATATAACTATTGACATAATGTTTATTTGTACTTGATTTTGTTTTAGAGATATGGCACAAAATTTTCAGACAAAAGGATCCTTTTGGGACGAAGAAAATATAACCTGAAGATAAAACTAATATTAAAAAACCGATAAAATCACAGATTTCGTATGGACCTACCTAGCATTACAAAAATTGGGTCGGCGGTCTCACCACAAAACAAAGTTCCTCTCAAATCAAATGCATTTTGTTGTATTATTTTTGAAATTAGAAATACTACAAATAATAAAACATCTATTTAAGAAATTTTGACGTGCTTTTTTGTATTGAATTAGAGCATTACAAAATGTTTTTTTCTGGTTAACCGAAATAAATCTGCATATGAAAAATCTTATTAATGCTTAAAATAGCTCTAAATAATGATCAGAAGTTGACAAAAATATCCGAAATTGCTTTCATAGTGTTGTTTAATCTCCGGTTTCCGAGAAAATTTGATAAAAATCTTTGGTTCATGACGAATTCTGATTTCGCGACAGGACCGCGGACTCAAATTTTTGTAATGCTAGATAGGACCATGCTTCGCGGTTAAAATTATTATTTACAGTTATTAGAGTGATTTAAAAAAAAACATGAGTAACTGTCTAAATTATAAAACAATTTTATCTTATTACTAACTAACTGTTATGTGTTTGACAGAAATACACTGTTTTTTAATATATTAATTAATTGATTTTTGATTTGTAAAACATCAATAAAATTAACCAAACGTAAAGTCAAATTATGTACTACCAACTACTACGCTTTAGTTATGCAGACATATGATTCTAACTAGGGCGCAACTGAGTTAGGTTAGTCAATGTGTCTAAAAGTAATATATGAAATCACATATTTTTTTAGGGTTGCCCACGACTCGCTCCCGCCGACTCGCTCCCGGCCCAACTCGCTCCCAGCCCAACTCGCTCCCAGCCCAACTCGCTCCCAGCCCAACTCGCTCCCGGCCCGACTCGCTCCCAGCCCGACTCGCTCCCAGCCCAACTCGCTCCCAGCCCAACTCGCTCCCAGCCCGACTCGCTCCCAGCCCGACTCGCTCCCGTTTAAAACTGTAAACGCATTTTTATAACAGAATATTAGTTTAGTAAAAAATATACATATGACACAAAATTATATAACAAAAGGAAGATGGATTTGATGCAATGCGTGATGCAGTGTATTATTAGACATTATGCTTTATCGCACAGTAAAGAGGCTTAGGCTTAGGCTTAGGCTGAGGCTTAGACTTAGGCTTAGGCTTAGGCTTAGGCTTAGGCTTAGGAAAATCCATCTTCCTTTTGCTATATAATTTTGTGTCATATGTACATTTTTTACTAAACTAATATTCTGTTATAAAAATGCGTTTACAATTTTAAACGGGAGCGAGTCGGGTTGGGAGCGAGTCGGGCTGGGAGCGAGTTGGGCTGGGAGCGAGTTGGGCTGGGAGCGAGTCGGGCTGGGAGCGAGTCGGGCTGGAGGCGAGTTGGGCTGGGAGCGAGTCGGGCCGAAAGCGAGTTGGGCTGGGAGTGAGTTGGGCTGGGAGCGAGTTGGGCTGGGAGCGAGTTGGGCTGGGAGCGAGTTGGGCCGGGAGCGAGTCGGCGGGAGCGAGTCGTGGGCAACCCTAAAAAAATATGTGATTTCATATATTACTTTTAGACACATTGACTAACCTAACTCAGTTGCGCCCTAGTTAGAATCATATGGCTCGAATAAAAGCACACCCTAAATAGTACACGCCTCAATTAAAACCACATATTTTTCATTATTATTATGTTATATATTTTTGGTTACATACGAAAAATCAATAGTTTATGGGCGTCAATTGGCCATAGTTATTGGTTAACCGTTGTTTTTGTTTTTTTAACAACAATCGTTCCTAAATAGTAGAGTTTTAGAACCATTGAGAAGCGTGAAGTAAGTTTCATATTTTCAAGCGTTGACGTGCAAATTACTTTATTACAATTTCAGCTTTTACACATAGCAAACAAAATGTTTTCGTAAGAAATCCTGCAATATTTACCGATTTTTTGTAAGGCGTAAAAAACATTTAAACAACAAGACACACTAGATACATTAGTGTGCTAATATTTTTCG
The DNA here is from genome assembly GCA_030248175.1 of Microlaimidae sp. YZB2_3. Classification (NCBI taxonomy): domain Eukaryota; kingdom Metazoa; phylum Nematoda; class Chromadorea; order Desmodorida; family Microlaimidae; species Microlaimidae sp. YZB2_3. Next base: position 8,809 of record JASAMX010008250.1, read on the forward strand.
ATGTTTTTGTTTGAATTTTTTATTGTGTTGCAAGAAAAAAAGGTTTATTTTTTAATATGATCCATGATCGGAATTGTATTTAAGCAAGCAAATTCAGTACTGTATGATGGACAAAAAATATTGCGTCTTCAGAAAAACTAAAAATCATATTATGACAAGAATTGCATATTTTTTCACGAAAAAAAACTATTTGATATTTTAAAAATTAATGTATTAAAACCAATCAAAATGCGAAAATAAAAAGTATGCAATAATTTAAAATTTTTATACAAAATATCTGTCTGTATAGTAGTGTTAGAAATACTGTTTAAAGTGGAACTCTACAGTTATGACGATTTTTACTGAAAGTTATATATCAACAAAGATATTAATTTTAGTCTGATAACAGTATGGTGCGAACGAAAGCTAGGATTATGATGTATCGAACGGTAATAATTTCAATAGTTAACGATCGTTTTATTTTGATCTATAATTTTATGAATTTAAAGCTCGAGAAACAGTTTTATGCCGTTTTAAAAATTTGATTAGCACAGTTTTTGCTGCAATTTATAAAAAGTAAAGAAAAATAGGCGAAAATCTTTAGAAATTGTTTGAAGCAAAACCGTTTTTAACATTTTAAGAAAATTAAAATAATTATTTTTTTAGAAATGCAAATAAAAATAATCCTACAATCGTTTTAATTAAATATAATCAATTATAAATATTGTTTAGACTTGTATGTAGTTATTTACAAACTTTCATTAAAAGCTTTGGTAATCGGATTTTTATGGTTTGACCTCGAAAAACAACAAACTAATACGTCTCATTTAAAACGACCTTTAAAGACAAGAATTTCATTTTTCTTCATTTCTGTGATTAACTTCTTTTTAGGTGAATAAAGTTTATCTATCTATCTATCTATCTATCTATCTATCTATCTATCTATCTATCTATCTATCTATCTATCTATCTATCTATCTATCTATCTATCTATCTATCTATCTATCTATCTATCTATCTATCTATCTATCTATCTATCTATCTATCTATCTATCTATCTATCTATCTATCTATCTATCTATCTATCTATCTATCTATCTATCTATCTATCTATCTATCTATCTATCTATCTATCTATCTATCTATCTATCTATCTATCTATCTATCTATCTATCTATCTATCTATCTATCTATCTATCTATCTATCTATCTATCTATCTATCTATCTATCTATCTATCTATCTATCTATCTATCTATCTATCTATCTATCTATCTATCAACGTGGTGCTTGACGATGATGGTTTCAAAAGCAGAAAAGAGCACCCATTCGCAAGGCGAAAAAAAAGCACCCGAAAGGAGCGCGTGACAAATATTATGCAGCTATGTTTATTTACTACGTTATCAGTATTGTGTATAAAGCTTTTTGCTTGGAGTTTTTAAAGGTTTTGACATTATTTTATTAATTTCTGCAATAATGAGCTAAAAATAAATAATCCGTACTTGTCTGAAAACGGACGGTGTTTTACTATAATCTTAGGGGTAAGTAGCCCTAACAACTCCGGTCTTTTTATGTAAATTAAAGTACAAAACTTCGCCAACGCTGGATTAGTAAGTTTATGAATGCCGATTACAGTTACTGAAACTTAAAAAGGTTCTGCTTTTTTGCAACTTTGAAAAAGTTTGTTATAATATAATTTGCAAAATTGACGAATCATAAAATAAATCTTTTCTGTGGATTGAAAATTGAATAAAAACTAAAAGTTTTTTGTCCAATTAATTTAAACGAGTTGACCTTATTTCATATTATTTATTATGTAGCGTTGGACAAAAATAATAATTAAAAAAAACGAAAACGAAAAGACCTTCACTGGTATTCATAAAACTTCGGATTGTCTGTCTGTTAGGCAGAAAAACTTAACCGGCTCCAAAAATTCTATATCGTCTAAAAATTATTAAAAAGGCATTTGTAAAACAAAAAAATAGTATGTTTGTTGTATTTCAAATAAAAAATTTTTTGAAATAGAAAATTGTTAAAAAATTACTTAAAACGTATGCCAATGACGATATTAAAAAATGTTAGACCCAGTTCGGTTTTCCCGCCAAAGCAAACGAACCCAATCTAAGTAAATACAGTCCAAAGTTTTGTGAATACCAGGGTATAATTGGAATTACGTTAAAACTAACACCGCCAATATAACCTACACTGTAAAAGAAACTGCTAAATTTTACAAACAAAAATAAAAGGTGGTAAAACAATTTCTCAAAGATTTTATAGTATTGTGATTAATAATAAAAAATTTCATTATAAAGTTCATGCAAATTTGCAGCTAAAACAGATTGCTTGTCAGTTATTAGCTTTTATTACTCAGCGCAAAGAACACAATAGATTTAAAATCAATTTTATTTTATTTTTCATCTACTTTTAAATACTTTTTAAATTTAATTTTTTTCTTATTATGGTTGAATTATATCTGGCTGACGCTGAAAATTAGAATGCAGACATGAGGGGACCAATTAAAATTGTGCGGTAATGACGTGTTTTTTTAAACAAATAAGAACGCAGAATTTTTTTTAATTCCACCTTTTCACAAAAAAAACAAAAATTAACCAACAAATAAAAAATTTTAAAAAATTTTAAGATTTAAAAAAGTTAAAAAATTTGGATTACAAATTAAATAAATTAATAAATAATTATTAAAATAAAGTTTTTAATCTTTGTTATTAATCCGCTTTAGTGAAAAATTTTGAATGTTTTTCTTGTTAAATAGAGATTGTACACACTAAAACTGTTTTTCACTGTTTTTAAAATATGACACTAAAAATAAATAAATTTTTAAAATTTAGAAGTTTTTAGGGATCATCGTAACGCATCCCCTTTAACTAAGCTTCACCCGCAAAAATACCAAAATCAATAAATTACGATGTTAAAGTATGTCCCGACTCCGACTCTCAAAAAGACTATTTTTAAAGTTAGATGCGTGCTTTTAAAACGCGTAACTGAAATTTTTTTTTTAAATCTGTGATATATTTTTATAAAAAACTAACAAATACTTAAAATACATGTTGTAATTAATCTTTTGTTTGCAAAAGTAGTCATGACTTGTGCCAATATTGAGGCTATTTTAAAACGAACAACAAAATGATTTTATCAGAATAATATATTTTCTCATTGTTATTAGTATTTTGCATTCCCAATAATAAAAAAACGAATAACAGCCAATAAAATATCAAATTCTGATGAAACCACTGTGTTGTTTGTTTCAATACGAATAAAATGATGGTTTGGTTTTTAAAATACTCTTAATATTGCACAAGTTATTTTTATGACTGCTTTTTCGAACAAAAGATCAGTTGCAACATGTATTTTAAGTTTTCGTTAATAAATTTTCTATTAAAATTTTTTAGGGATTTTTTTAAAATTTTTAGGAGCGCAATTAAAAAACGCGCACCTTTCTTTAGAAAATGCATTTAGTTTTTTCGAAACTCAGAAGTCAGAACATACATACATAGTAATTTATTGATTTTTGTATTTTTTCGGGAAAAGCTTAGTTAAAAGGGATGTGTCTTTTTTTAAAAAACACATCATGGATCTCTGACAACAAAATTGACCGGATTTCGCACCATAATAAAATAAAAAGTAATCACATAGCTTTACCATTTGGAGCTAAGAATTGATCTCGACTTTCATCTCAAAAATACCGCATCTTCGGGTATTAAAATAACCGAACGTAATCACAGACTTGTAAAATCGTATAAGGTTTTTTATTTATTCGGATTTTTAGTTTTACTCGTGTTTGGTTCAGTTATGTTATTGGTTTTTCAACAATCGAGACTTCGGTAATTGAGACACTCGAGACACTTCCGTAATTTGAATTACATCCATCCTTCCCCTGAATATATTCTTTTTCTGAATCAAATCTTTTTGGTTGAGACAGTTGCTCAAATTCCTTTAAAAAATCAAATAAAATATATATTAAGAAAATCAGTCAGGTGATTGCTGAAAAAATTTACAAATTAAGATATAAACTCGCTTGCGCAAATTTCGAATTTCTGTTGCTATCATTAATTTTTCGTTATGCATTCCCATTTTAATCGGGAAAATTGGGATTTCCACACAAACAAACATCATAAATCATTATTATTATTTTCTTATCAAGCATATTTAAACCGTAGGTGGATTAAACAAAAAGTCCATTAGACCGAAAGACGAAAATAAAAAATAGTATAAAATAACAAAAATTTATTAAGATTCACAAAACTCCCATGAATACTACGAGTGATAACAAAAAAATAAATATTAAACAATTTTTTTAAAAAATATACTCGAGTCAAAATGCTGGAACTCCTATTTATTTTTAAAGACTACTTCACACCGGAGTGAGAGTTACAACAAGTAGCAACGCATCCACACTGCAATGAGTGACAATGTAACGTTGTAAGTTAACGCACGCAAAACGCCTTTTCACTTGTCACTTGTCAATGAAAGGCGAACTAGTCCTAAAAATTTTTGTACCAATAAGTGTTATAAAAATTTAAAAACATTTTTAAGGTAAATGTAGCCAAACTTTCCAAACAATGCAAATTAGTTTTAAAAAATTAAACTTCTTGTTCCAGTTATCGTTCGTTACGCGCCTATATATAAACAGCTACTTTAAAACATTATGTTTTAATTTTAATTCGAAATTTTGTTTGTTTTTTTTTTAATTTCCGTAAAAAATTTAAATTTAAAAGTCGTTTTTAAATTCAAGATATAAACGTATAAACTAAACATGCATAAAAAAATAAACCTACTTTAACAATTTCGTCTATGGTTTTATTCTTAGTTTCTGGGAGCAAAAATATTAACGCAGTTAATATAAAAATCATCGCAACGATGAATGGAATGTAGCTGAAAGTCTGACCAACTGCCTTCTAAAATTCGATATTTTTATAGTTTTATTAATTTTAAAACTAGCGGTAAAACATTGACCACCATAAACAGTATTATAATTATAGAAAACAATTTGTATTTAAACTGAAGTTTAGTTAAGAGCTATATAGGAAGGAACTCAATCCCTGGCAATACAAAATTCCAAAATCAAAATATCTTAATAAATTTGCTCAATTTAAGCTTATGACCATTGAGCATAGTTCAAAAGATTGCTAAATCAAAAGTCAACACTCTATAGATAATAGATAACATTTTTTTTATTTAAAATTGAGCTTTAGTTATAGGTTCAAAAGAAAAAATTCAATTCTTAGGCACTGGGTAAAGCTCCAAATTAAATTATTCCACCATACTTTTTGGCGATTAAAATATAAAGTTTTTACTTACTTGAAATGGAAGATAGAGCAGATTAATCAAAAATCCCAATAGCCACGACCAAAATGTGTTCAGAGTCACAGCAGCGCTCCTATAGTTCTGGTTGAAAAATTCACTGGCAATCAGCCAGGGTATCGGAGAGCCGACGGCATATACAACGAAATAGAATACCATGCATCCTGTTGTAACGTACAAGGGCCAGTTTAAGTTCAAATATTCAGCCAAAGCCAAAAACGTGGTAATCAGTGACAAAAAAAGCAAACAACCGCTTTGTTGAAATAAAAATATACGACGCCGACCAACACGTTCAACTAGCCTGTTAAACATAATGTAAATATTTTAAAAAGTTCTGCTTGATATATAAAAAACTTTAAAATTATAAAAACAAGAACAATAATAAAATGTATTTTACTTAAAATAAAATAAACTTATATCACTAAAAATATATAATGTTCAATCAAGTTTACTGCTTTAGACAAAAAATAAACACAAATTGTATGAAATTGTTTTTAAAAGTTTAGTCATTTTCTTGCTATTTAATCTTGTCTATACGCAAGTTAGCCAGTATACATTTGTAACTAATTGTTTCGCCAACAAGTAAGCTTAAATTAAGTTTTTATTCTATAAAATTTGTGCTACAAACATGTGCACTAATAAAAAGCTCTGAGTGTCTAACAGTTGTTCTACACCACACAAATGTTGATTTATTCAAAAATTATTTACAGTGTATCATTTGCTGCCTCAGATTCTGGGCGATTAGAGCTTATTCGTCTTGACACAAAGAGATTTATTTCTACTGCTTTCATCTTCCTTCTTTGCATCTTTCGTGTCCCTTTCTACGATGCAGATTTAACCACTTTTTATGTGTCCTCTAATATATTTATATTTTTACTTGCTTTCAAAAAAGTTTTTTACTCTGTTCTTCTACTATGATATTTTAAATGCCGCTGTACAGCTTCCATTATGTCTTTTAAAATCAGATTTTGTTGCCTACTACCTGTCTTGAAAATATCGTAGGAAAGCTTCTCGCGCATCTTTATACCAGATCATTTTTTAAAATGGTAGCAACATAACAGAGAAACATATAAACCCTTCGGGATTCTTTCCGCTTCAAATCCGCAGAAGGGATTATGCGTCAGTGCTGCTCAGTGTTAAACTCCGCGTTAAGTCGGCAATTGGCACAAAGTTTAACACTAAGGAGTACTAGCGCGGAATTCCTTCTTCGGATTAGCAACGGAAAGAATTCTAAAGGATTAAAATAAAAAAACAGTAGTACATTTAAATTACAAATAACCTATTCCTACCAGGGTGCTGGAACTACAAAAATGAAGTAAAGAAATCCTGATAAAACGGTAGCAAGACGCGCATTGTGGACAGAAAGACCAGAGTTGCTGAAGATTTCTGTGGAATAGGAAAAAATTGCTGCGATGCCTAAGCAAATAACAGCCTAATAATTGGTTTATTGATATTTATCATTGCAAGCGCAATTATAATACATTATAATTCTTATAAAATTGTTGGGTTTTTTTAAATTTTATTATTAGTACAGTATCTTACATACAAATAAAACAGGCAAACTGGAATTAAATAATTAAACAGGCAACCTTGTAAAATTGTATTTTGAGTTTTTTCAAAAATAATAGTTTTCTTAATTTTTTTTGCTAGTGAAATTTTGCCACGTACTACGTTGCAAAGCACATGCACATTTTTGTGACCACGATAGTCAAAACCCTCCTATTTAAACGAAAATTGTTGAGTGTTAATATTCTTTACAAAGTTATAACATTTTAGAATCACTTTTAGCCAATTAGTGCTTATGATACAAAAGGATATCTTTCATCCATTGGAGATTAATTGGCAAAAAGTGATTTTCCAAGTACTAATTGGCTGAAAGCGATTCTATTAGCTCCTCACACAACCATTCCCACAGAACAAAACCTATATATGACGTGATCACGAATACTATGTGACCTTTTAGGGTCCTTGAAATCCTGACGTGACATTATTAGTCTTATATTTACTGAGTGACTTTTTTACTTTATTTCTAGTTTTACCTATCAACACTCAACAGAGGTGAGTTTTTAGTTTTCATTTTGTTATTTTATAATACTATAATATACTTTTTTTAGACGTTTAAGTTTTATTATAATTTAAAATATTTTGATATTTACTCTATATTTTTTTATATTTTTGTTATGTTGATGTGAAAAACTTTCGGCGTACGTTATAACTTTTAAGTCGAGTGATGGATTCTATTGAAAAGCTTCGACTATCATGAAGCTTAAAAGGCATCAAAAATGTGTCTAGAATTAGGAACGAAACACATTTTTTGATATTACAAAATTTAACTTATTGCATGCTTGTAAAATTCAAAACATCATTGTATTCTAGCAAAAGACGAAACAAAGTTTCGAAAAAAAAGCCTTATATTAAATGGAATAGTATAAAGCTACATAAGACTAAAAACTAAATGCCAGAAAAAAACTGAAACAAGTCTCTTTAAAACCTGTAAATTAATAACAGATTTTGTGAAATTTTTAGAAAAACAAAACCGAATAAAAACAATACGTGTAAAAGCTTTAGTTTGCGTTTTTTAACCATTAATAAAACTTAATTCACATAAATTTCTTTCAAAATGGATTAACTTTTACATGAGTTAACCAGCTGTAAATACCACAGTATAAGTTAAGTCACACGTCGTCAAAACGATACAAAAAAGTATAACGCAAGCGTCACAGTAACCATGAAAAATTTCTGTCAAAATAAATTATCGCATTGCGCATTAAATTTTGTAATTTATCATTATTTTCGTATAAAGCAAAACGTACCGCCATATTAACGGCTTTTTAAAATCAAATATCAAGTTTTAAGTCCGAAAAACATTGAAAAATTGGTTTACGGAAAAAAAGCACCCGTGGCAAAGGCGGAAAAAAAGCACCCGGAGCTAAGGCGGAAAAAAGCACCCGCGCGCAAGGCGGAAAAAAAGCACCCGAGCGCAAGGCGGAAAAAAAGCACCCGAAAGGAGCGCATGACAAATCTTGTGCAGCGACGTTTATTTATTACGTTATCACTATTGTATATACATTTGTTTTTTAGGAATTTTTTAAATTTTGACCTTACAATGTTGTTAATTATAGATAGCAAACTATTTCAGTAGTTTAATGTTAGAATTTTTAAATAAATATTTTCAAATTGAATCATATATTTGCGTAAAAAACAAAAATAATTTTACGAAAGTTTTAAATATTAAATATTTTATTTTTGTTTTTAAGTCAAAGTCAGTTTTATTCCAGAAAACATACAACACATAAGCATAATTCAACATTGCGCACCGATCACGTTCGCGTAAGACACCAAGACATGGTTTATTTTGAAAATATGGCTCAAAAGCTTAAGGATTTAAGCACTAAATTGAGCCATTTGAATTTTTCTATTTTATAAAGTGAGTAATTTTTTTATAAATCATTGTTCGTTATTTTTTGGGTGTCGATTACAATTACTTAAAACTTTAAAAGGTTCCGCATCACCGAAATCAGCCATTTTTTAACGATTATAATCAAATTTGGTAAATTATTGAATTAGAAACACAAAACATCGAATTGAAATTAAAAGTTGTTTGTTTATATAGTTAATAACACGGCCTAATTATTATAAACAATTTGACCTAATTAATGTGAACGGCTTGACCTAATTTCAAATTTATTACGTAATATATTTGCGAACACACCACTACTTTACTTTGAAAAATGTTAAAACCAGCACCACCAATATAAACTTAAAAAAGCTGCTAAATGTAAAAAATGAAATTAAAGGGAATTGTGTATAAAATGTTCAAATATTTTCTAGCACTGTTTTCGTTTTACTGTTTTTCATTATACATTTGTAAACGCTAACTTTATTAAATGGTAAGTTTATAGTGCGCGAGATTTTAGTGGTCGTGCGCGAACTTTCGCTTTCCCGCGTAATTATCCATTTTATTATTGTCCTGCGGCAAATTATGACATAAAACATTACTGTAGCATATTTGTTATGATTTCACAAAGAAATAGATAAAAAACCGCAAATTAAAAGTTTGTGTGAATTTGTAGTTAACATAAATTGCTTGCAATTTGTTAGCAAACAATTAACCAATTGACCACAAGAAATGTATTAATTTTTTTTATTTTTAATTATTTTATTAACAAATAATTGTTAATTTAATCTTGTGTTTATCAACCAAATAAAAATCTCACATTGACTAAATATAAATAACCGCTAAACGCTACGAAATGTTTAAGTTAAGTTTTATAATACTGATAACGTAATAAATAAACGTCGCTACAGGATATTTGTCATAGGCTCCCTTCGGGTGCTTTTTTTCCGGGTTAAGGGCGGGTGCTTTTTTTCCGCCACGCGCACGGGTGCTTTTTTTCCGCCTTAACACCGGGTGCTTTTTTTCCGCCTTTGCCACGGGTGCTTTTTTTCCGTCACCCGAAAAATTCAGATTTAATATAAGGCGACTTTTAATTTAACAAATACATTGACAGCTAATTTGTTTTATGTAATAAATAGAAACATTAAACAAAAAGTCGCCTTATATTAAATCTGAATTTTTCAATGTTTTTCGGACTTAAAACTTGATATTTGATTTTAAAAAGCCGTTAATATGGCGGTACGTTTTGCTTTATACGAAAATAATGATAAATTACAAAATTTAATGCGCAATGCGATAACTTATTTTGACAGAAATTTTTCATGGTTACTGTGACGCTTGCTTATACTTTTTTGTATCGTTTTGACGACGTGTGACTTAACTTATACTGTGGTATTTACAGCTGGTTAACTCATGTAAAAGTTAATCCATTTTGAGAGAAATTTATGTGAATTAAGTTTTATTAATGGTTAAAAAACGCAAACTAAAGCTTTTACACGTATTGTTTTTATTCGGTTTTGTTTTTCTAAAAATTTCACAAAATCTGTTATTAATTTACAGGCTTTAAAGAGACTTGTTTCAGTCTTTTCTGGCATTTAGTTTTTAGTCTTATGTAGCTTTATACTATTCCATTTAATATAAGGCTTTTTTTTCGAAACTTTGTTTCGTCTTTTGCTAGAATTTCCGCCTTTTAATGCATTGAATTCAATGTCATTTATTAAAGATATAAAACATTAAAAAATTTACTCATTTTAAAAGAAACGTCATGGTCTCCTCATGATATGAATACAATTATTTTCATATCCAAAACTTCAATGTAATTTTAAGCAGTATACTATACAAAAATTAAGTCTGGGTAACTCCGTAAAATTGTATTGAACCTGAAAGAACCATATAAAATAGTGTGTTTTTCTTCTGTTTAAATTTTTTTAGTTAGACCTGATTTAATCACTTTTTTGGAAATTAGCTTTATTTGGACTTTTGTTTTGTGCTTGATTTTTCTAGATTGATGGTTTATTTTTAAACAACAAAACCACACAATTGTAAATGGTTCTTCCAGGTTCCATACAATTTTACGAGGTTACCCAGACTAGTCTTTTCTCGCATTAAATTTTTGAAGTGATTGTAGCTTCATAGTAATCCATATAAAAAAGAGTTTTTTCTGTTTCGATTTTGATAAATTTCCGTCTATTGAAACATTGTACCCCGCAGCGCTCACACGTCACCCAAGATTTATTTCATTTTATTTTTTTAAATATTTTTATTGTTGCCATATGGCTGCTAATTAGTGGTAAGGATATTTTTTCGCTCTTTCCGTTGAAAATTAATAATTTTTTAAAAAAGGTAAGGAATCATAATTTAAACCAAAAAAATAACCACAAGAGAATATGTATTACTGAATGAAGTTACTTAATATGTAATTCAGTAAGGAAAAAAAGTGTCACACAAGTACCCCAGTACCTAATGCGTAACTTAGAAAAAAACTGGTCGTTTTTCACATGAACAGAGCAATAGAGCATATTCGAGAATGAAATTCAGGTGAGGGGGCAATTTAGCATCTACGTGCAAAAAATCAGCTCCAAATATTCACCACAGGAAAAAAATTTTGGGGGACCCCAAAAAAAAAAAAAAACAAAAAAAAGTTAAGCAAATTAAGCTTTTTAGTATGAAATTCAGGTATGTTTAGCAAAAATTTTTAGGTTTTTAATATCAGAAAAATATGGGTAATATTTTAGTTATGTAAAATGTTTAAATTTTTAATTGGCTAAAAAACTATTAAAGGTTTTGTTGATTTCGATGACGCCATCAACAACGGTTAACCGCGCAGTGACTTAACCCATTTAATATAAGGGAAAGAGCGCTCCGCGCTCTTCCCTGATTGTAACTTAATTTGTTATTTATTTTAGCGTATTTACAGGTTACATCAAAAATTACGGTAAAATTTTTTTTATTTAATGCGTGTTTAATAAATTCGTATTTTTTGTTATCATTGCATACATAAGGGTTCCCCCTCTCCCTCAACCGTTTTTTTTTCTATTATAACATTTTAGAATCACTTTTAGCCAATTAGTGCTTATGAAACAAAAGGAGATTTTTCATCCATTGGAGATTAATTGGCTAAAAGTGATTTTCTCAAGTACTAATTGGCTGAAAGCGATTCTATTAGCTTCTCGCACAACCATTCCCACAGAGCAAAACCTATATGACGTGATCACGAATACTATATGACATTTTAGGGTCCTTAAAATCCTGACGTGACATTATTAGTCTGATATTTACTGAGTGACTTTTTTACTTTATTTCTAGTTTTACCTATAACTTGCAAGTTTAGAAAAATTCTTAAATTGACTAATATTTAAAATTGTTTGTGTCGATTACTTCATCGTGAAAAAAGTTTGTTTTTCCTGTCATGTGTGTTAGGATTAATCATTCTCAGTGACTTGGGTGTGAAACTCTAAGCTCCCATATTTTTAAACGTTAAAATTGGCAATTATGGTTGATTTGCTGTAAATAAATTGACCCGTTGCGTTTAAAGTAAAGTTCATTTAAAGTAATAATATTATTAAATAGAAAGCGAAAAAAAATGATAAATGATTTTGAAGTTTACAATCTCTGATAATAATTAAAGCTTGGTCGCAGATATTGTTTGCCAATCATCGTGTTACGACGACTATCTTGAATATTTTAAAGCAATTAATAAAACACAAAACAAAATGCGTTTTATCATATTTTTGTTCTCGACGTTAGATGGCAGTGCAGCGGTAGTGGACAATAAAATCAACTATGCGCACAAGCGTCTGTGCTTTTAGATGTGGTTTACTGCCATTAGACTTTTAGACTTATAAATCATTTTGATCAATAAATTAACAACAATCACCCAAATTATTAAAAATATGTTTATAAGAAAATAATTAAATATACGGAAAATATCAAATACTATTAAAAAGCTTACTGGATAAAACACTGTTAAAACACACCTGTAAACTGCTGACCTGCCATAACCAGTAAAGATATTATCAGGGGAAGCCTTAGCTTTCTTTTCCTAAAAATGCTGAGCACGTGGACTTGGGCATATTTACTAGCAGTATGGTGAGACTCTTCTTCCAGAGTAGCCAAAACCTCCGCAGCCTTGACGTATGTTACAGGAAATTGAAGTCAACAAAGCTTTTATTCGCCGCAAATAAAATAATACAAAACCATAAACAGGCTTTTCTCGTATAAAATTAAAGCTATCGAATTAATATGAAATTTTAGCTTGAAATTCACTTCAAGGTATTTGCGCTTGGTTTAAGTAACGGAGGCATTTGTAAACATTTTTAGAACTTTAAGTAAATGCCAAATGTCTATACTTACAAGTATTGTACCGATCCACAACGTTATTATTGAGATATAACTTTAAAATTCAAATTTTGATTCATTGCACTCCATTCCATATGCCATCTGCATATCATGATTTAAGGTCATTGAAACTGGAGGAACTTAGAGCTGAAAAAGGGAAACTTGGGACCGAAAGTGTGAAATTTTCAAAATTATCTCTAAACCTACTAAATCTAACCAAAATCGTCTTTTTTTTCTACTTTCAGCAACAAGTTCCCAACTTCGCGGCTTCAAGTTTCCGAAATTTGTTCCATCGTTCCGAGTTCCGACGGTTCCCAGTTCACTGCTGACAGCTCTAAAAATCTTGTACCATATCGTTATTGTATGGAAAATAGTTAGATAAAAAACATTCCACAAAGATTAGAAAAAATCTGTCAATATTCATAAGTTAACTTTATATATTTATATAATTAAAGTTAGAGAGATATTTAAAAACGTAAAATATAAAGGGTAAATTTAAAATTGCAAATAACTATCACTACAGTACAAGTAGGTTTAAAAAGAAACGGCTTCAAGTTCCTGACGTATACCTCATCCGGGGTTTGGAAGAAGGCGGCGGCTGAAGCTGCAGCCTCGCGGCGCCGAAGGGTAAGGAAGAGGTACCTGGGACTCTCTGCACAGAAAGGCAGCGTGCAGCACATCACAACTGCGAAGAAAGCAGGAAACACTGATGGCAAAACACACGGTAAACAGAAAAACCAAAGACAAAATTGGGTCCTCATACTTTTATATTGTATTAGATTTTTAATTTTCAGTAGCCATTATGAGAACTAAAACTATATGTAGGCAAGCCCGACGTGGCTGGTGCAAATGTTCAGTAAATAAAAAAAAGGTAGTCATTTTAAAAATATTATCAAAAATATATAACATAATAATAAAGGAAAAATATGTGACTTCATATATTTCTCAGACACATTGAGTGCTCTTACTAGGGCGAACCTTAATAAGAGCGCGCTCTTATTAGGGCACGCCCTTATTAGAACACCATGGCCCTAATACCTAATAAGGGCGCGCCCTTATTAGCGCACTTATCGATTTTCAAAAAAAAAAGATTATTTATAATTCTGTTTTATGCGAATGTTATCGTAAGCTGCGATGGCTCAGTGGTAGTGGTTCTGCCTTGCACTGAACAAGTAACGGGTTCGAATCCCGCGGACATTAGTTTTTTTTAAAATTTTTTCTTTACAAAAAATTGATGTAAAAAAATTTAAATCTTATTTTTTGTTTTATTATTTTTCTTTTAATTTAACATGAGTAGCCCACAAAAAAGTAGTCGTTTGATTTCGTTAAGGCTGGTTCATACTTATGACAATGCGTCCTTTGGAGAAAGTCCAAAGGACAAAAGTCTTTTGGACTTAGTCCAAAGGACAAACACAGCGTCAAAAAGTCCTTTGGATTTTGTCTAAAGGACAAAGTCCAAAAAACAACGTGTTCATACTTTTTGTCTTTTGGACTTTTTCCTTTGGATTTTGTCCTTTGGGCTTTGTCAAAAGAACAAATTTAAAGTAGCGTTCATACTTTGTCCAAAGTACGTTTTGGTTTTTCTAAAATTGTCTTTTGGAAAAAGTCAAAAGGACATTTTGTCAAAAGTATGAACCCCTTTACTGTGTTTTGTTAAAATTATACTTATCGCATTTGGTACACCATAGCAATAGGCGCCTTGCACTGGAACTCGGTTAAAACATGAAGTATGCAATAAACACATGGAGTCACCATAATAGATAATTACCGTATCTCCTACTTATCTTTCGTAGTATGCAGATCAACCCTCGAAAGCGCGCGAAATTTCGATCGGTTGATCTGCATACTACTAAAAATAAGTAGGAGATACGGTAATGTAAAATCCCTCTGTTGACTCCCTATGTTTATTGCATACTTCATGTATAAACCGAGTTCTAGTACAAGGTGCCTATAGAAAACAAACCTAAAAAATTTTTAAATCTTAATCCTGTTAAAATATGAGCTAAATAATCATAACAAACTAAAAAATTCATATTAGTTCATATTCAAATTCGTGTTAGTTGTGTGAAAATGAATAAATATTTACCTTATATTTGCTTTTTAATGATAAGATTTACTTGTGCATGAAATAAAATGCGAATAGTCGTCTTAATTTTAAGAAAAAAAATATAAGGGAGCACGGAACAGTTGTTTTTTTTAAAAAAATTGATTTTACTACGAGGGTCCTAATTATTTAGGGTCATACCATAATTTTCAGCAAAATAAACTTTTCACACCTTTTCCATTTGAACAAAAACCAAATTGGAATGCTAAACTACTTAATTGTTATTGTGAAACAAATGCAAGTATAAATTCCAAAAAGCCATAACAAAAATAAACGACTATTTTTTGGTGGGCTACTCATGTTAAATTAAAAGAAAAAAAATAAAACAAAAAATAAGATTGACAATTTTTTATAAAAAAATTTTTTTTTAAAAATCTACCGTTAGCGGGAGACGAACCCGTCAGTTGCTCAGTTGCAGGCTGAATTGCTACCACTGAGCCATTGCAGCTTCGATAACGATAGCATAAAACAGACTTGTAAATAATTTTTTTTGAAAATCGATAAGTGCGCTAATAAGGGCGCGCCCTTATTAGGGCCATAGTGTACTAAAAAGGGCGCGCCCTAATAAGAGCTCTTACGCGCTCTAATAAGGGCCCCCTTTCAGAAACAGGGCCCTAATTAGCACATCCGAGTGCCCTAATAAGAGCGCGCTTTTATTAGAGCGCGCCCTAATAAAAGTACTCAATGTGTCTGAGAAATATATGAAGTCACATATTTTTCCTTTATTATTATGTTACATGTTTTTGATATTATTATGACGAATTAAAATATTCACCTTTACTGCTATTTAAAAAACCAGTTAGTTAAAAATCATGGTTATTATAAATTGATAAATTATAAATTAAATTATTATAAATGGCTTTATATTAAATGGTTATCACAAAATACACATTTTTTTCTTAGTACACAACTGCACCGCCTACATTTGGTTTGCCAAAAAAAACGTGAATAATTCACATTTTGTTCGCGACATAAAAAGTGATTCAACGATGAACTTTTCAAACAAAAAGCAAAAAAATTGAAAAAAATTTAATAAAAAAAGTTTTTTTGAACTATAAAACCCGGGTTACACTGGTAGCTTTGTGCTTCTGGAATATTTCCGTTTCCTATTCAGCGATCAACAATGCATAATAGAGGGGAACGTCTGGTGTGTGGGAAATAGTTGGTCCAAATATATATTAAAAAATACACAGTGTCGATTTTTCATAAGGTGGAAATATTTACTACGACCTGTGGTACAGTTTTTTAAATATTCTACATGTAAAATTTTCCACATAACACTGTAGAAAATTCAACGTTTTTTTTTGAATTTCTATATGTATAATATTTTACATATTAACAAAGCGTTTGCAAACAAAAAAGATTTAAGCAGAAAAATATTCACTAGATAGAATAATCCACAGTTTGTTAAATAATCTACAGGCAAGTACTTCTGTATAATGTTTGTGAAATAATACAAACGTTGGAATAATCAGCAGTATTATGTAGAAAAACTTTCATGTAGATTATTCTACAAACTGGAAATTTATCCACAGGTCGTAGTGAATATTTTTCCAAATGAATGTTTTTTTGTTTACAAATGCGTTGTTAATATGTAGAATAATCCGCACATTGAAATTTAAAAAAAAGTGTAGAATTTTCTATATTGTTATGTATCTACCTGAAAAAAATCCACATTTTTCTCTTATAATTAGAACAAATGTTTAACACACAGTCGGACATTCTCTACTCTGAAGGCCGGTTTATACTTATGACAAAACGTCCTTTAGAAAAAGTCCAAAGGACAATTAAAGAAAAGCCAAAACGTCCTTTTAAACTTTTTCCTTTGGACAAAGTAGAATGCTATTTGAAATTTGTCCTTTGGACAAAGTCCAAAGGACAAAATTCAAAGAAAAAATTCCAAAAGACAAAAAGTATGAACACGCTGTCCTCTGGACAAAATTCAAAGGACAAAGTCCAAAGGACGTTTTGACGCTGTTTTTGTCCTTTGGACTTTGTCCAAAGGTCGTTTTGTCATAAGTATGAACCAGCCTTTATGCATTCCTGACAGTTGTAACAATCTTTTCGCCTAAATATGCATGAATTTAAAATATCTCCATATTAAGAAAATAAATTAAAATTAATTGAGGTTTGAACAATCTTTACAACCCCCAATTAAAAGTAGGGGAATAAATAAATTTTGTCATTGGGATACGCTTATTTATCGCATTTATAACGTAACCAAATTTTACTAATTGATAAAAATAATCCTGCTTATATTTTTTTTCGTTTACCTACGGCCAATGGCCACAGTTCCTGGGTGCCAAATAGCTCCGGAAGTCCGAGGACCAAGGAAAGAAAATCTCCAAATGCGACAGAAATTTGATGACAGGTTCCGGTCGCACCTCGCACGTGCACAGGAGCGATTTCAGTGAGGTACCTGCAGGGAATCACAATTTCGGAAAAGATTAACAGTGTTTAGAGCCCAAAAAACAGCGAACTGGAATTTGAAGCCGAAAATAAAGAACTTAGAGCCGTAGGTAGGTGGGGAACATGGAGCCGGAGTAAAATTCGCTTAAAATTATACTTAAACCAAAGCCTAACCCTATTTAAGTCTGAAACGATTTTTTTTTTATTTAGAGCTATGGAAGTTTTTTACGCAGCTCAAAATTTCCAAAATTGTTTTAATGGCTTCAAGTTTCATATTTCCGACACTAAGAACACCGTACCTGAGAAAACACTATTAAAATTTATAGAACCATCTTCCTTATAGAAACTCACCATTTCCAAAATTAGATTATTAAAATATAAATCTTAGATTTGAGTCAAAAACCAAATTAAAAAGCACACAACTGGAAAATTTTGTTTAAATATGGTATACACACATCGTCAAAAAATTTTTAAAATAGTTGTCGAGAATATGTAAATAAAAGTGTGATATCTCTGCTAACATTGGAGTAATTCCACTGGAAAGGCCCACAGAAAACCCGGCTACAATTCTACCCAACACCAAAAGTTCAGGACTGCTAAACGGTTTGGCGAGACCTTGGAACACACCGGCTATAACAGAACTGAGGTGTTTGAAAAATATTTGTGATGATATAGCAACAACATGCATAATGTGCAATAAATACATAATGTAAATAAGCAGGGTGCCTTACTTTCACGGCCCCAAAACAATAGAAAAAAGATGTTAATACAACACATATTTATATTTTGTTGTCTCCGATCTGTCATCACCGGACAGCTTATTATTCCAATTCGCTGCAGATGTATTTTTAGGCTAATATTTTCACGAATCAAACACCTATATTGCTTGCTTGGAATTGCTTGCTTTAAATAAACCAAATAAACTTTTAAAAACAGTGCAAATTTTATATTTATTATTTAATTTTGTGTTAATTTTGTAATTGTTTTCATTTTTAGTATGTTTAATAAAAAAATTTTGAACACTTTAATTCAACTTTTATATATTGTTTTTCTTAATGATAATAATTATGATGTTTATAACGTTTATAATAATATTTTTTATAATTTATTAAATTATGATTTAATATTATTAAATTTTTAAAATAAATTAATAATTCCGTTTATTTTTGTTATAAGATTACAGCAACGTTGACTCAATATGAACATTACAATTCCAACAGGAAATGGTATCATTGTCAACTTAATGACAAGCTATACCGTGAAATTGAAGACCATACACATGCTCAAACACTTTTCAAACACCTTAATCCAACCATTAAAACTCCATTTCTTCGACCACATTTTTCAGCTATATGTCTAGTAGAAAAGCTACCCAGTAATGCTCCTGCGGCTATGACACTAACCAATAAAGACCAAAACACTGTTATCTTAAATACAAAAAAAATATTTATAAAATATAAACCATTGAAAGTTTTTATATATTATTAATATTGATTTTTCTTAGATGATTTTAATCGTGAGCAATTTTGAAGGAGGTGTTTTTAATATTAATATGAAGCTAATGCTTAAACGCAAAAACGGCTCAAAACAGTAACGCGGCGACGTAACAAAGAATTAGAAAATGAAGGAAATTTTAAAAATACCTGCGCTAGTCATTATTAGGGATCGACCGGAGCCCCGGCCCCGGCCCCGGCTTGCCCCGGCACTTTTTTTCCACCCCGGCCCCGGCCCCGGCCCCGGCCCCGTCAAACGCAATTCTTTCTACCCCGGCCCCGGCCCCGGCAATTTAGCTGTTAAATGAGCCGGGGCAAACGGGGTAAGGACCCCTAAGAATGCAAATTTTAAAGCGCTTCTAAACATTTTTGACAGTGAAATATTATACAAGATTTTATCTACAAAGCTAATTTAATTTTTTAATATTAGGATATTTATTGTTTATTATGCTATATTAAGATTTTCTAAAGCCTTTTTATTTTATTAAGATTCCTTATTTTAATCACGAATCTTTATTTTAAAAATTTAAAGATTTCTTGAGTATTAAAAAGCCGTTTGTAGATTTTATTTACAAGATGAGAGTTTGACATTAGATATCTATGGTTGAAATATATCTGGCTGACCTCTAGTAAGTTTGTATAGGAGACGTAAACGGACCATGAATTGTGCGGTTATAAATTTTTTTTAAATAAACGAATTGGAACGCATGTTTTTTTAATTACTGTTTTTCAAAAAATATACATAAATTAGTCAAATTTCACGCTTTAAAAAATTGTATTTTTGTTCCAAATTGTGTAATTTGTTAAATAATTGTTAAAATATGGTATTTAATATTAAATATAAAACCGTTTTTACTGAAAGTTTTAATTGATTTTAATGTTAAATATAGTCGATTCAATACTGCAAATCATCGAGGTCAGCTAGGTTTTATTTGCCTCAATAATCACAAATTTTACATATATTGGAGTTATTTTAATATCATTGCTTATATCAAAAATATATAAAACAAGAGGATTTCCGGCTAGACAGGGAATTTTTTACCTAAATTTTACAAGAAATGTTGCACTTGTGATTTTTCACGCGCAAGTTATTTTCTGTGCACTCAATAAAACTTTTCTCGCACAGCGATATTTCGTACACCGAAAAACTCGTTTTTACTAAGACTATTTTACTAAATCGCTTTGTGCAAAAAATTAGCAGAAAATGATGATTAAATTCGATTGTTTAAATTTGATCATGTGTGAGTTGATTAGCACGGTTTATTGTACAACTCGACATATTTACTTGAAATATATATTCTTGCGTTTATTTTTAGGTGCATATTTGAAATTGTTTTTAAATTTTGTTACTTTAAAAAAATTCAAGCTGATAGTGTTTATTTTAGAGTTTTTAAGTTTATTGTAAATCTACACTGTAGTATTCATAAAATTTTTAAAAAAAACCTTCGGAGTCAGTCCAGTTTTTTAAATCCAATATTTTGTATGCACCCAAAAGACACCAAACGTAAATTTTTAAAACAAAAAGTTAATAATGAACTGTTTATATTTAATTTGAAAAAAAGTTTTCGCATAATCCTGAATAAAAATAATACTAATTTTTAAATAAAATATTTTGCTTGAAACTAGCACTCTTGTGCGAGTTTAATACTAAAAACCCGCTATTCTCTGCTATTTTTGGGTGCACCAATTTTTAACAGTGTTAGCGTTTTGCAGTGCATATTGCAAATTTTCTTCCAGTGTAAATAAAATTCGAGTAAAAGTTCTTCTTTAAAATAACATTCAAGACTAGTATTCTTAACTTTTACGGTTAAATTTCGCCAATTAGGTACCATTATATTTAATTAAAAATATTTTAATATGAAGAGATTTTGTTATTGTGAAATATTTTCGTTACTTGTACCCAGTTTTGATTTTAGTTTCTTTACCACGTTTTGCTTTACTGATCAAAACATACTCCTTGTAAGTAAACTCCTCCTCTATTTGTAAGGCATTCTTTAAAACTAACATGATTGGTTTGCTCTATTTGTAAAGCATTTTTGAAAAGTAACATAAATGGTTCGCGATTAAGTATAATATTGCTTTAAACAAGAATATACTGCTAATAATTATGTGAAAATGTACATATATAATGTATATAAAAAAATAATTTAGGTTTAAAAAATTCAAATATGAAAATAAAAATTTTGTTCTGCTTAGAAAAAAACTTTTGTGTAATAAAAAAAAAATGTTTTTCACTCACGAAGTGCTTAAATTCTAAAATGTGACTATTCATTACATAAACCAAATAATTAACAATAAAAATTTTGATTTTTATTTGAAAAAAATTGACCAAAATTACAAATTCTGCTAAATTTTTCACCTGCCCCGGCCCCGGCCTGGGAAAAATTTTCTACCCCGGCCCCGGCCCCGGCAAATCTAAATTTCTCTACCCCGGCCCCGGCCCCGGCATCAGCAAAAATTCTGCCCCGGTCGATCACTACTCATTATTATTTATATTTTTAAAAAGTTCATCCCGGCAACAGCATAATTGATTTTTTACAAACTGATGAGAATGTGCACAGTTTTGCAAACTTTATTTATCCTATTAAAATTAGGATTTGGTTAGATTCTGAATTTTGCAAGCTAGCCAGGACCAGACTTAAGGTGGAACACTACAGTTAAAACCGCACAAACTTTGTACAGTCACTGTTCATTACAGCTGTAACCAATTTTTAAAAACTACATACTGTATTAATCCTCATGTCCTGAACATCATTTTTTATATTTTGATGAAACATAAAAATTAAAAATAAGCTGTGGCAATGGTCCACAAAGGGGATTCCGACGAATCGCAGGTTTTTTTCACAAAATGACATATAAAATTTTTTTGTTCATGTCGATTTTAAAAATTTTTTGTACGTAATTAGAAGACGAGTAGATAAAACTTTCCTGTTGTTTTCAGCAAAATTGTATAGAAAAACTCGAGAAAACCCGACATTTTGAAAAGTTTTTTTAGAAAATTTTATTAACTTTGGAGCCTAATTTCTCAGTAGATCTCTATACGATTTTTAAATAAACAACGCCAATGTTTCTAACCCGTTGAGTTCTCCATTTTGATATATATTTTGTTAAAATCGGTCTGTAAACAAATTTTCATAATTTTGCAACGGATGAATTTGATTTGACGTCGGGAAACTACATTTTGAAACATTCGTTTAAAAGTACTATTTAACAAAGGTATCCAAGACGAGCAGTAGCCGAGTGGTTAGAGCGTAAGACTCAGCATACAGAATTAGGTCTAGGTCTAGAATTAGGTCTAGAATTAGCATTAGGTCTAGGTTCGAATCCCCCTAGGAGTTATTTTTAACACCAAAAAAAATTTTTTTTTAATTTTAACTTTTTTTTAATTTTTTAAACTTTTTAATTAAAAAAATGTACATTATTCAATACTGTATTCAACCCAGAGTACGTACTTTAAGGTGGTTTTTAAGTAAAACCGGGGTAGAGTCAGAGTGTCCCTCCTAGGGAAGGTCGCACCCCCCCCCCTAGCGCCCCCTCGGGAGTCAAATCAAAAAACGAAGTTCGGATTCGTAATCAGGACCCCTGAAAACCCACGAGTGGTTGTTTTTGAAAAAATCAAAGAAATTTTTGGAACTGTAGTGTTCTACCTTAAACAATGCCCAAAAAAAGAAAAGTAAATCAGCCTGTAGGTTTAAACTGAGTGTGGACTATAAATATCATCTTCGGCTTGTAAGACTGTTAACTGAATAGGGATTTGTGACTATCAAATAATTCATGAAAATAATAATATTTATTATTATTTACAATAATCTATCAGTTGTAAATTATAGTTATTAAAAATTTATTATTTTTAAATGTTCGTAAGCTTGGCTTTAATTGTTATTTACACGATACCCATTTTTTATTCGATCAAAAATTAGACAACCCAGTATTAGTTTCTAATAATTGTGTATTCTTAAAAGGAATTGTAATATTGAAAAAAATCATAAAAAAGGCAATCTTTGGGGATTGTTAGATCGCTACTTTTTTACATTTATATGGTTGTTACATAGGGATCGACCGGGGCAGGATTTTTTCTGATGCCGGGGCCGGGGCCAGGGCCGGGACTGGGGCGGGGTAGCGAAATTTGGATTTGCCGGGGCCGGGATAGCGAAATTGGGATTTGCCGGGGGCAGGGGCCGGGGTAGAAAATTTTGCCCTGCCGGTGCCGGGCCGGGGCAGGCTAAAAATTTAGCAAAATTCGTAATTTTGGTCATTTTTTTGCAAAAAAATCGAATTTTTCACTGTAAATTATTTGTTTTAGGCAATAGGCAATTAATAGTCATATTTTAGAAATTAAATGAAATGAAAAAAAACTTATTTTTAATACACAAAGGTTTTTAAAGGAAAGATAAAAAATTTATTTTAATATTTTGATGTTCGTTAAACGTTAAATTATTATTTTATTTACATAGTAATAGCAAAAATATATAATAAAGGAAAAATGAGACACTTAGAACAAACTGCTTGTAAAAAAAGGTCCCATTTAGTCCCATTTAAATGGGACTTTTCGATTTTGGTCCCATTTAAATGGGATCCCATTTAAATAGATCCCATTTAAATGGGACTTATTTAAATAGGATCCCATTTAAATGGGATCTCATTTAAATAAGTCCCATTTAAATGGGACCTATATAAATGGGATCCCATTTAAATTGGACCTTTGGATTTTGGTCCCATTTAAATGGGATCCCATTTAAATAGGTCCCATTTAAATGGGACCTATTTAAATGGTATCCCATTTAAATGGGATCTCATTTAAATGGGATCCTATTTAAATGGGATCCCATTTAAAGGGGATCCCATTTAAATGGGACTTATTTTAATGGGATCCCATTTAAATGGGACTTATTTAAATGGGATCCCATTTAAATGTTAACAAAATCCAAAGGTCCAAATTAAATGGGACCTTTTTTTACAAGCAGTTTGTTTTAAGTGTCTCATTTTTCCTTTATTATATATTTTGGTAATAGTATAAACTTTTAAGTAAGTATTAGAAATATATTCAAGTTTAAAGTAATATTATACTTAATTCCGTTAACCATTCTTATTACTTTTAAAGAATGTTCTACAAATAGAGCAGCAATTAAAGCACTTTTATACGGGAAGGATTGAACACTTGTGTAATGAAAAAAATTTATTTTTTAATACACAAAGGTTTTTGAAAGGAAGGATAAAAAATTTATTTTAATATTTGGATGTTCGTTAAACCTTAAATTACTATTTTATTTACACAGTAGGGTGGTACATTTAATTTCGGCACTTTTTCATTTTTCCAATGTAACTTTTTACTGTATGGCCCGATTTTGATGTTTGATAGCTCATTTTAAAGCTTTTACGATACTGCGTTGCGTCATAAAAGTTTCAATGTACAAAAGTTGTTTTTTCACTAAATTAAATCAGTTTTTAAAAAAATGGAAAATTGCCGAAATTAAATATATGCATTTAATTTCGGCACTTTACAAACAATCGATTGTTTTTCAGCCAAAAAATCATCATTTTCAAAAATTTAAAAGCCTATCATTATTTCCAGACAGTTTTCTTTAATTTAAGTTTCTATTTGTTGTTCAACGTGTAACTGGCAAAAAGTTACAGCTAAAATGCCAACTGGTATCGAAATGAGCAAAATTTGGGAAAAAAGTGCATTTAATTTCGACACTTTTTAAAAGGACCCCCTTAATCAAGTTTAAGTGAAGTGCTATGACCTCTACACAGTTCAACGTTGTCTTTTAGCTATTTACAACTACAATTTAACACCCGACCACTTAATTCAACCCGTTTTTACCTACAGCAATATGTGTGCCGAAATTACACTATTTTATTTTATAACGATTGCTCACCACAGACGAAACGTAGAACCACGGGGACTAAAAATTCGGAAAATACACTAAATTTTACCAGCACAGTTTAATTTTTAAATCAATTTATTGCGTAATCATGAAATGCCCATGTTCTAAAAACGAGTAACAATTTTATTTTTTGTAAATTACACAATTTCACATGAAAATATCATAACATAACAAATAAAAAGCTCACAGCAGTCATCTACATATAATTAGCTCTCATTTGAGCCATCAAAGGTCGTATTCCGTCAAGGATTACCAAAGATATAGTCCAAAATCAAAAATGCCCAATTGGGGTGCCGAAATTAAATGCACTACCCTAATAGTATAAACTTTTAAGTAAGTATTAGCAATATATTCAAGTTTAAAGTAATATTATACTTAATTCCGCTAACCATTCTTATTACTTTTAAAAAATGTTCTACAAATAGAGCAGCAATTAAAACACTTTTATACGGGAAGGATTGAAGACTTGTGTAATGGAAAAAATTTATTTTTTAATACACAAAGGTTTTTGAAAGGAAGGATAAAAAATTTATTTTAATATTTTGATGTTCGTTAAACCTTAAATTATTATTTTATTTACACAGTAATAGTATAAACTTTTAAGTAAGTATTAGCAATATATTCAAGTTTAAAGTAATATTATACTTAATTCCGCTAACCATTCTTATTACTTTTAAAGAATGCTCTACAAATAGAGCAGCAATTAAAGTACTTTTATACGGAAAGTATGTTTTGATTAGAAAAGCAAAACGTGTTATAAGAACTAAAATTAAAATTGGATACCAATATAAAAAAACTAATAATGATTTGATAGCGAAATTTTTTTATACTATATACAAAATTCCTTTATATTCATAAATCGAATAAGTTGATAATTCGCAAAATTTAACCCTAGATTTAATGAATGTTAGTCTTGAAGAATGTTATTTTAAAAAAGTGTCTTTTTTGAATTTCAATTACATGCAACTCAACATTTTTCGGTCTAAACATACAAGAGGGTTAAAGCACACTTTTTTATTTTAAATTCTTAGAGCAATTTTAAAGGTTTAATACCACCTTTTTTAAATTATAAAACTTTTTTTCTTGAATTTTAAAAACTAAAATAATTATATTACGGTTATAGGCGAATACGTTCGCTTTTTAGTTTGTTTCAAGTTGCTAGTTTTAATATTTAAATTAATTTACAGAACTTTCGTTTTTTACATCACGTTTTTCTACTAGTGTTATAAAAAGTAATGATTTCGATTATTTAAATTTGAAAAATTTTAATTTAAGTAAAGTAGAAGTATTTTGTGATTTTTTTAACCTTTTGGGATTCTTTCCACTGCAAATCCGCAGAACGGATTCCGCGCCATCGCTGCCCATTGCTAAACTTGGCGACGAAAATGACGATGAGGCGGAGTTTATTATTGAGCAGCACTGACGCAGAATACCTTTTCTGTTCTGCGGATTTGCAGCGGTTTTTTGACGAAAAAATCCCAAAGGGTTAATTTAAAGAAAGTAAAAGCAACGGTCAAAATTTTATTTAGGTAAAATAAAAGTAAGACCTATTTTTTTAAGTAAAAATATAATAAAAGTATTTTGAAACGGAGCAAAACACCGGTTTTCGTTACTCTGGAGTTTACTGCAAAGTGTTTTACCATATTTATGTATAAATTTTTATTTCAATAAGTTTTTTGGTTTTAGCGGATTAAAAAAACTTTCTTTTGCCACTCATTTTACAACAAGACCATGAGGAGTCTACTCGTTAAAATTACTTAATTTTGACTTAAATGAATTTAAGTATTTGCACGAAAAAATCCAAGTAAGAGTAAAAGTAAAGTAATTCAAATTTTAAAAGTCAAGTAAGAGTAAAAGTAAAAGCAAAAATATATAATACACAAAAAACTGCAACTCCCATATAAAAAAAAGAAGAGGCCCTAAACTTTTCCCTCTATTTCCTATATCTGCCACCTCCCATAGTAGCGGCTAAAAACCCCTAAATCTGCGGGGAGAAAAAAAGGAAAGAATACATAATAATCTTTGTTTTTTCCTCTTATATACTCCAAGAGTAAAACACCCCCAAAAAACCCAAAAAACGTAAAAGTACGTGAAATTTAAAAGTCGAGTAAAAGTATAAATAAAAGTAATCCAAAGTCAGTTACTTTTATTAGTTTAAATAAAACTAAAGTACTTTTTACAACACTACTTTTAACATCTCGTGTTCTGAAAGCTCACTTTTAAACATCTCGTTTTCGGAAAACTCGTTTTTTAGATAGGATTTTGTAAATGCATTTTCAAAAAGGTAAGTTTCCTCCCAAACGATAAAGTTTCACTTAATTTTTAGGCTTCGCTTAGGCTTGTGAAAAACTATGGTGTTTGTTTTCTCTTTAAGGTGGAACGATACAGTTAGGATACCCTGTGGTTTTTTGTGTATAACTCGTGCCGTACGTGACGGACAGATGCAAACTATATGTTAGGTGAAAGGGTATTTTCTTCCGCTCAGTTCGGTATCCTTAACATTTTTGGTGAACTATTTCACGCCGAGATGTGCTTTGTTGAAAAAAGGCATTTTAAAGCGCGGTTCACAGCTCAGACTTACGGCTTAAGACTTAAGACTTTAGACTTTAGAGTGGAGACTTATGACTTACGGCCCGCTTCACAGCATAACTTAAAACTTAAGACTTTACGCTTATGACTTTAGACTTAAGAATTGAATCATGTTATAATTTGACTTAAGACTTTAGTTAAATCTTTTCCTTTTAAAGATTAAAAACAAATGTTTTTATGAAAAATGAAAGTTTTTTAAAACAAAACGACAAAATAAACTTTGTTTTAAAATCTTTAGTCAGAAAATTGGAAAAAAACCAAAATTTTGTCATAAATCTAAGAAAAAATTTATACACTCAACAAAACTACGCAATTAAAAAAATTGTAGATTGTTGAATTCTTAAATTTTAAAGCTTCTTCTTAAAAATTAATTTCAAAAATGAAAGCTTTAGATAGTTCTTCAAACATCTAGAAACTATGGTTGAATACGTTGTCTGGTTTGCTCCTTACTAAAAACTATTAAGTATCCTTCTTGACCTTTTCCACGAGGACGGATGCTTTAAATTATTATTTTTTTAGAATTTAGGATTTCTCAAACACTCCTTTGTTTTTTTTGTTTGTTTGTGAAGAAGTCTTTTTTTAAGTTAAAATTCGTAGTATAAAAAATAAGCTGAAAATTATTTACGATACCAAATATGTGGAAGTTTCAGTCTGTGTTTTTTTTGTACTTGTACATATAAAAACACTATTCGTAATCAATAAAGCCTACTATAATTTTAATGCGTTCACAATCGCCAGTTTTTGGTGTGTTTCTTAATCTAATTACATGATTTTTATTGATTCCGTGTAAAATTTTAATTTTTTTAAACTTTCTAAGAATTGTAATTGGTTCTTCTCAGTTTCTAACGGTAAAAACGCAATTTTTATATTTAAAGCAAAAATAATCCTATTTGTAATCTTCTAATTAGATAATTTTGAAGAACACAAAAACAAATTGTTTCTGAAATGCAGTTTCATGATAATTGTGATTTTGCCTAGTTTTATTTCTTTATTTATTTACTATTTATTTCTAAAAATGCGTAAAATGACTTAACTACAAATTTAAATTGACTTACTTGTCATTAAATGTATTGCAAATTCGAGGTTTTTATTAAAATTTCAGCAAAAAATGTTTAAGTCATAAGCCAATTATTATGTAGCTGTGAACTTGCAGGCTTAAGTCTTAAGTCCCAAGGTAAACCCTTAAGTATTAAGTTTTAAGCCATAAGCGCTAAGTCAAAGCTGTGAACTGTCCTTTAAACAGTTTTTCCCCAATTTAACAGAACCAGAGTTTTTATTACGTAATAAAAATTTAACACAAGTTAGATACACCAAATGTACATGCCCAAAAAAATTTTCAGCGAAATCCCTACTATTGAAGTTTTTTAATTTCGTTTTATTGCTAAAATTGTTGAAATAAAAAATAAAAAGAAGTGATAGTAGAGATTTCGTTAAAAACTTTAAAACTGGCTCAGAATTATTGTCCAACTGCTGTGTTAAAAGTTGGGAACAAACTATTTTCTATCAAATGACTAAACTTTCATTTATATTTTTTGATTTGACGTCGGGAAACTACATTTAGAAACGTTTGTTTAAAAGGCCCTTTTACGCAAAAGTCTCAGACGCAGCAGTAGCCGAGTGGTTAGAGCGTCGAATTCGGAATCCTGGAGGTCTAAGTTCGAGGCCCCAAAAGAAAGAAATATTTTTGACCTCAAAAATGTTTAATTTTTAACTTTTTAATTAAAAACAGTGTTCATAATTCAATACTGTATTCAACCCCGAGTACGTGTTTTGAGGTGGTTTTGAGGTAAAACTGGTATATAGTCAGAATGCCCCCGAGGGGGGGTCGCACCCCCCTAGGGCCCCCCTGGGGGGTTGAATCGAAAAACGGTGGTCGGATGCGTAATCAGGACCCCCGAAAACCCCCGAAAACGTGTTTTGAGGAAAATCGGCAAAAATTTTGCAACTCTATCGTTCCACCTTAATTCAAAGAACACATCATTAAATACAAATTACACAATAATATTTTGCATGATTTTTGCGTTTTGCTTAAGCTTAAAGTTTCGGTCTTCAAGAAAAAACCATTTAATCAAAGTTTATCATAAAAAAATTTAACTTGATTTTTGGGATTTGCTTAGCCTTAAAGAAAAAATGGTTTACATTTCACTGTTCAAGTCGCTAAATAATAAAAACTTTGTAAAATTACGTTTATAAATCGCACTCAAAAGACAAGTTTTCTGAAGGAGAGGTGTAGAAGACAAAAATTCCGGGAACTTTTTGATCAGCTAACTTATCTTTAGCCAAAAATTATAAAATCAATGTCACGAGAGATTTTTCAATGAAATTGCTTTCGCACATTTTATTGTAATTTCTCGAGATTTATCTAAAACTTATAGCCCAAAATAATTTCCTATTATAGATTAAGTTTTTGAAAAAAATTGTGCAGGAAAAAAACGCAACATTTCTAATACACGAGAATTTCTGTGCATATATATACCAATGATTTTTTGCGCAGAGAATTTCTTGCTCTCAATGCTTGTTTTTTGTGTATCGCATTTACTTGCAAATATGGAAGATAAAATTACAATATGCGTTACGACACAGTGTTAAAAATCGGTGCGCCGGAAAAAAGTAAAAATGGCGGGGATTTAGTATTAAATTCGCACAAATTCGAATTTTCAACAAAATTTGGTTTAAAAATTTGGTGTTTACAATTTTTTATTCATAACATACATATATTCTTACTTTTATGAAAAATATAATATTATAAAAACTGAAATTAAATTAGCAAATTGTTTTTAAAATAAAAGCTCAAAAACAGTTTTACTGGAATTTCTTTTTAATCACTTTAACAAATTTTATTGGAAAACATTTTTTTCAAATTAAATGCAAACAGTTTTTTGTTTAAAAAAATTTGATGTTTTTTGGGTTTCGGTGTTCGGTGTTTTTTGAGCAATATAAAATATACTGGATTGGCTCAAAAAAATAGACTAACTCCGCAGGATTTTCCAGCCAAAACAAGGTCCCAGTTCGAATAATAGAATGTCGAATAATAATATAATTTAATGAATGTCAGTGTATTTTTAGCAATAAACTTAAAAATGCTAAAACAAAAACAAGACATCAACTTGAATTTTTTTTATTTATTTAAAAAATGATTTAACATCAACTAAAGTTTAAAAACTTTCAATATAACCTAAAAATACAAGCAAGCTATATATTCCAAGTTGTAGTAAGTCCAGTTGCTTAATGAAACTTTCACAGAAAAACTCACACATTAGCTAATTTTCTAGCAACGATTACCATTTTCTGCTAATTTCTGCTACGCAGCAATTTTATAAAAGTGTAAAAAAAACGGGTTTTGGTGTACTAAATATCGCTGTGCGAGAAAACCTTTATATTGAATGCACAAAAAGTTGCTTGCGCGTGACAAGTTATATGTTCAACATTGATTGTTAAATTTGGTAAAAATTACTGTACAGCCGAAAATTTTTTGGGTTATATCTATTTGATATAAGTAATGATATTATAATAACTTTAATATCTATTGTACGTCTTATCAATATTAATTGTCAAACCCTCATCTTGTAAACAAAATCTACAAATGGTTTTTAATTCTTAAAAAGTTTTTTTTTAATTTTTAGAATAAGGATTCATGATTAAAATAACGAATTTTAATTAAATAAAGAGTTTTATTAAAACCTAATAATACAAGTATAATAAATATTTTCATATTAAAGTGATTAAATTAGCTCTCTATATAAAAATAGGTATATGTATCACTCAAAAAAATGTTAAAAAGCGCTTTAAAATTTCATTCTTGGGGTCCTTACCCCGGTTTGCCCCGGCTCATTTGACAGCTAAAATTCCAGGGCCAGGGTAGGGAAAATTGCGTTTACGGGGCCGGGGCCGGGGTGAAGAAAATTGCATTCACCAGGGCCGGAGTGGAAAAAAAATGCCGGGGCAAGCCGGGGCCGGGGTAGAGAAACTTGTATTTACAGAGGCCGAGGCCGGGGCCGGGGCAAGCCGGGGCTAGGGCCGGGGCCCCTGTCGATCCCTAGTTGTTACCTAAATATCAAAATACAAACTTAAAATTTATACAGTTAAAAAGATAGATTAATGTCGCGACTTTTAAAAATTGTTTTGAGGATAGATAAATAAATATATGCAAAATTAGACCAAACAAAATAAGTTTTAAAAACTTAAACTGGATCAATCGCGTGTTTTTTTTTCAGTTGCTATGTTATAAATAATAAAAACGACAAATTATGAGCTCAATGGAGCAAAAAAAGAAAAAAAGAAAAAGAAATGAAAAAAAAATGAAAAAATAGCTTATATTGTTTGCGCCACCAATTTTTTAGTCTTGCGGAGTCACAAAGGAGAGGTCTGAATGCGTTTTTTATCTAAAATTTTTTTTAAAAGTGGGGTCTAACCCCAAATTTTTCCTTTTGCCGACCCAAAAGGGGGGGTCTAGACCCCCTAGACCATACATGGGTAAGTTGGTCCGAAGTGGGGGGGTTAAACCCCAAATTAGGGGGGGTTAAAATCCGAGAAACGCAAAATACCCATATCGTTGTTTTTCTGGAGTGCATTTTACCCATATCGTTTTTCGATTTTGAAAGAAAAATAGGTAAAAAACGCTAATTTTAGGTCAAAAAGCCCTTTTTATTGAATTTTTGATCTTTTTATTGCTTAAAACATTCATTTTGACTCAAAACTTAAGTTTGGAGGCAGTTAGAAGTAATTTTAAAGACATTTTTTTCTTCATTTTTCCAAAATTGGGGGGGTTAACTTTTTCTCCCCCCCACACTTCTGAGTGGAGGGGGAGGTTAAACCCCCCTTCTCAGAATTTGGGGGGGTTAACCCCCCAACCCCCCCCCCCGTGCCCATGTATGCCCTAGACCCCCCCTGGCTACGCCCATGGACCATAGGTCGCATTCTGACGCGCGGTTAAAAGTTATCCCGGGGTAACTTTTTTTTACGTGCTTAGGGATGCGAGTGAAAAATCAATTTTACCCAGGTTAAAGTCGGATTATATTTTTTCTATTCTTTTAAGAATAAGAATTTATCTTATTCAAAAGGTGGATAAATATTTTTTCCTGTAGGATTAATTTAATAAAAAATAAAATACGCGCATTGACTAAATATTTCATTTTTAGCGCGAGGTGGTTTTCCGGCGCGAGAAAAAAAATTTTAAAAAAATTCATTGCAATCATTTTCAACTGAGCTATCAAGTTTTCTATCAAATAAAAAATAGGTTAGATTGTGCAGATACCGATTTTACCATCATAATAATAAATTGAAATGAACCACGATATCCAACCAATTTAACAATGTAAATATAACTATTTTTATTTATTTTCTTACGGACCTTAGTTTTTATTCAGTTAAAAACTGCACAAGCTTGATGCAATTTTTTTGTCTTTTTAATCGGCTTTAAACGCAACTAGTTTGTTTTTTGCAAGAAATTTATGTTTAGCTAAGCATCATTAACCGGACTTTTTTCTATTAATTACATATTGTTTTTTTTTAATTTATCTTGTTTTCAAATGGACCCACCTAGCATAACAAAAATTGGGTCGGCGGTCCCACCACGAAACACAGCTCTTCTCGAACTATATGCATTTTGTTTTATTATTTTTGAAATACTGGAAATATTATATACAAATAAAACATCTACTTGGAAAATTTTAGTGGTCGTTTTGTATTTAATTAAGTAAAAGTAAAAATCGTTGGTTTCATAACGAATTCTGATTTCGCGGCGGGACCGCGGACCCAAATTTTTGTAATGCTAGGTAGATCCATTGTTTTAAAAATTTACCGAACTGTTGGCGAATGGCGTTCCACCACTTCGAGTGGTGTAAACTTCTCGGATCCATTTTTCTAGCAGTGGTTCTAATGTGTTTAAGGTAGCATAGTTTGAAAACTGAATTGAAGATCCGAATACCGTGATAAAAACCGTAAATATAAATTTCTTTGTTACTGCCATTTTACTTTTAATAAGTTTCTCATACGTATAGAACGTTTTTAAAAATAAACAATGTTTAAACAAACACACATTTCAGATTGCCCTAATCGTTTAAAGGTTTGTTTGCTTAAAATCCACGTTGTAACAGTTAAATTATTTTGGCAAGTTTTAAAAAGGTCTTCCGCGAGTCAACAAGGCCAAAGTGTGAACATTCTTTAACAGCATCAAAGCTACATTAAAAAGGGTTTTTGGGATGATTATGATTTTTTACTATTAGATATTAGATTAAAAATATTATATAACATTGTTATATATTTTTCGTAGCTTAACAGGTGAGTAGTCACCCTATCGCCCAACAGCCCTTTTCATACTACAAACAGATGTGCTCCATTCCCTTATCTTATCCCCTGGCTTACGAAAACAGTTTTTATAGGATAAACTTAATTATTCAACTTTTAGGATCATTTAAGAAAAAAAATGTCTAAAAGGCAGAAAGAAAGCGCGCCAATATAGCTCAATTTTAAATTGTTGCATCATCTAGTTGCCCTTCCTTATACACTCAGCAACGAGACGCGATAAGAATCCCAAAGGACTCTTAAAAAAATTTCCAGTTCGCGGGTATGTAATATTTGTAGCATATTATTGCTTTTGTTTTGTTTGCACTTGTTGCGCAAAATTTAAGACTCCACCATGCTTTTGTGAAATTATTTTGTAATAATCTACCCATATGCTTCTGTAAAACTATTTTAAAACATTTATATTTTTAGGTAAGGGTTGTAGTAATTAATTAATTTATGTCAAAATATTTTAATATTTTTGTTTTAAAGATGTTCATTTTATACATAATAGATAACTGTTTTGAGACGGCTTGTAGCTTTGGGGTCACATGCGCAGATACCCATAAAAAAATCAAGCTTTTAAATTTCCTTTGTTCGTTTGATAAAATTTAGAAAAAACTTTCTCTAATTTAATTTATAAGTACAAACAAATTATATAAAAAAAAGGAATCTAAAAATAAAAATAAAAAAGTTTTCCTATAACATTAGCGAGGGAGAATTTTTGAATTCTTTTTTTTTTGGAATTAAAAAAAACTTTGCTTTGCAGTCGACGTAATTGCGGCCCTTTACAGCAAATAAACTTTCTCTTACAAACTGGAGACTTCACAACAATATTAAAAGATTTTCAAAACTTTTTGTAATTTTTGATCATTGTTTTATCTTTTATCTAAACAAGGTTTCTAATTATGTAAATTTCTTGGGTTGATCAGAAAAAAAAAACTTTTTGTACAGCTTTAATTTAATGCATAAAACACCTAAAATTTTTAAAATAGATGTTTTATTGTTTTTTGTATTTTAAGCTTCAAAAATTTTACCATGAAATTTACCCAGCTTCAAAAATTTTACCATGAAATTTACCCAATCTGAAAGGCATTTTGTTTTTTACCTATAGAATTTGTTATGATATATGTGGATTTATTAACAGCAATGTTATTAATATTTTATAGATTTGGGTATCTGACTTAATTTCGGCCACCAATTTAGGGTGTTTAAAAATTGGCTTAATTTTAAAACACAAACGAACTAGCACAAAAGTAACTGGATTAATGTTGAATAAAGTGTTTTTGCAAAAGTTTTTTATTTTTGCTATTCTGCATTATCCACATTTTTATACAAAAAGTGAATTTTTTTGTGATTTTCTTAATTTTTGCTTTGTGTTAAAACTGCATCAAATTTAGAACGAAGCACTATATAACGTAAAATATCTTCTATTTAAGGCGCAAAATTGTTAATTCTCATGTTTGATATTTTCTTCAAAATCACTTTGCAATGAGTTTAACTAACTGCACATCTTAAGACTCCGTTAATTTCGGTCGCCTTAAAATTTAGGTGAAAGAACCTGCCGTTTTTTTGCTGTTTTTAAATATCACCGTACTACCGTATTTACAAAGAATTTTTTTGCTCGTTTCACTTTTTTTGACATTTTTCTAAGCCAAAAAAATCAACAAAAAATACAGGTTACTAAAAAATTCTTCTTTAAGGTTTTGACATAATTATTTAAAGTTTGCAAACGGGAAAAAATTAAGTTATATGTACCAAGAACAATACCTAAAGATAAATTTGCAACCTTTAAAAAATTTTATTGTTCATTTTGACAATAGTTATTGCCAGTTTTTTTAGGTAGCCGAAGTTAATGGCTCGCGCCTTAATTTCGGCCACTATAAAAAAACTTTAAACCTCCACTGATCTTTAAGTGTAACAGAAATTTTTAAATTTTACACTGGAGTAACAAAAATCGTTTGATTTTTAGACCAAATTTTGGGTCGATTGGAAAAACCAAAAAGACTTATCCAAAAAAATAAAAAAGGTGGTCGAAATTAAGTCAGTTACCCTATATATTTTTTAGAAACAAAAACTGCATTTTCTTCGAGAGAAACTAAAAGTGCATTTTATTCAGGAAATCAACAATTAACAAATTGATTGCACTTTATAATATACAGTAGGAAATATAAACACCCATGACAATAAATTTAGTTAGGAAAAAAATTATTATACAATAGTCATTGAAAAACAGTACGTAACGATAAAAGGTTGAGTACAGCATTTTTTATCAAAAATTAAAAAAAGTTGGTCCATTTTAT
This sequence comes from Microlaimidae sp. YZB2_3, assembly GCA_030248175.1. NCBI lineage: Eukaryota > Metazoa > Nematoda > Chromadorea > Desmodorida > Microlaimidae > Microlaimidae sp. YZB2_3. The sequence goes on from JASAMX010008250.1 coordinate 44,909, forward strand.
CAAAGGTTTTTTGTTAAATTTTGATTTAAAAACTAGAACGGAACACGTTCTATGGTTGAATTATACCTGGCTGGCGCCAAAAATTAGAATGCAGACATAAGGGGACCAATTAACATTGTGCGGTAATGACGTTAAAAAAAAACAAATAAGAACGAGAATTTTTTTAATTCCACCTTTTTACAAAATATACAAAAATTAATCAAACTTTTGCACTTAAAAAATTTGCATTTAGGTTTAAAATTAAGTAATTTGATAAATGATTATTAAAATACAGGTTTTAATCTTTATTATTAATCCGTTTCAGTGAAAATTTTAAATGTTTTGTTGTTAAATAGTCGACTCAATACTGCAAATATTGAAGTCAGCTAGATTTTATTTGCCTATAACAATATTGGTTAAACCCGAGAAGAAAAAAAAAGTTTACGCATTTATATGGAAAAAAATTTTCCAATTTTAAATAGCGTTATTCGAAATATCAAGAATATATATCACAAGATAATGTGCGACTATACATTAAATTTTTGACCAAAATCTTGCTAAAAAAGTCGCACGTGCGTCAGTTTGTGTGTCTTTTCTAGCAAAATTCTGCTATTTTTTGCTAGTTTTCCCACGCTGCAATTTTTAAAACATAGTTAAGTTTTTTGCAATGGGATACTATGTGACTTCTCTTGCACTCAATACTGCTTTTTTTCGCACTGTGATTATTTTTGCTCTGCGAGCCTAGCTGCACAACAAAAAAAAAACAAAAAGAAGCGAAAACTTTGGTTTAAATGAGTAAAAGTCGTTTTTGACGTTAAAATGTTAAAAAATTTTAGTTTTAAAAAATTAAGTAACTTTGTAACGTTTAAAAATTAAATAAAACAAGTTTTGAAGTATTTAATTCCGTTGAAAATAACTACCAGCGTCTGTTTTTTTTGTTGTATATTTTATTTTAAGAATTAAATAAAACAAGTTTTGAAGTGTTTTATTCCATTGAAAATAACTACCAGCGTCTGTATTTTTTGTTGTATATTTTATTTTATAAAAAAAAAGCTCAAACCATTTTATATTTTGTTTAGCAAATGAACTGTTTGTCTGTCTGACTGTGTGTGTTTCCCAAGCTTTACCAAAGAGCAAACGACGAAATTTCTTTGACCAAACGACAAAATGTAACACACTTAAATTTTGTTATAGGGAAATTAGTGATGTTACCTAAGCTCTTCTTTAAAAAGCTTTAGAGAAACTCTCCGAGCTATGTATAAAGCAACATCCTATTTTAATTAATTTTATAAAAAAATTAAAAAGTAATGCCATGCCATAGTACATTTTGTGAAGACTGTTTTCTAAATTATTTTTTTAAACTTATAAACTACCATAAAAATATTCCTAAAAAACAAAATAACTTAAAACATAGTTCAAGTTAATTGTTGAAATCGTTCATTTAAACATGAGCAACCTGGAAGCAACCTGAGCAAACTCCGGATGGTAGAAAGGAACATCAGTAATGAAGCGTAATTTGTTGGCTACGATTTTTTAATTTCGTTTTCTAAAAATAAGTTAGTTTTTACAAAACAAGAAAAACCCACGGCTTAACTACCAGTAAATTGTAAAAATGTAAAAATTAGTTTTAAAAAGTACCTTCGGTTGGCGCGATCAAAGCTATATTTACTCAAATTAAACAGCCGAAGAGGCTCACAATGCCGCTTGCACTCGCTATGTAATTATAAACAAGGAAAATTCAAAAAACTTTAATAAATAGTTTATAAAAAATATAGGAGTTTGTTATCATAAAACGCTGCTCATTGATTTTTATTGTAATTAAGTTAAGCAGCTGTTAATAGTAATCGTTTTAACATAAAGTTATTTCTTTAGTACTTTTTTGTGCAAGTCAACTGTTTTAAGTCAAACGCAGACTCTGAAAACGGGAATACATTACACTTTTGAGCCAGTACTCTTTCGCCCCAGTACTGTTTTGTGTCAGAGTCACGTGGTGTAGCAAACGCAATTTACACAGGACTCTTAAGGCTGGTTCATACTTATGTAAAAACGTCCTTTGGACAAAGTCCAAAGGACAAACACAGCGTATAAACGTATGTAAAAACGTCCTGTGGACTTTGTCCAAAGGACGTCTTTACATAAGTATGAACCAGCCTTTATGTGCCGTACTGTTTTTTGACAGTACTGTTTTGTGGCGTATTCTTTTGTGCGTACTCTTTTGCGAAACCCGGGTCTGTTTTGTGGTAATGTTTCGTGCAGTTCTCTAATGCGCTGGCAACACTGTATTTTGCAAAATCACTTGACAAATTAGTTTCATAAGCACATACTTGGAAGCTTAAAATTGCAATTAAAAATTGTTGTATTGTTTATATGGAAAATGGAAATCCTAAAATTTATCGAAAAAAAATTATTTCAACTATTTATTGAAGAAAAAGTTTGTGAATCTTTCAATGAAGCTCGAGATCTTGGTGTTTTAGTTTTTTCTAGTCTACAATTTTCGGACCATTGTATTTATATGGATAAAAAGTGTTATCTATACCAAACATGTTTTTTAAGCGTTTTCAAACCAAAAAGGCAAATGATTTAATATTACATCTTTTAAAGCATTCACTCGACCTACATTGGCCTAAAGTTTCTAGGTGTGGTCACTTTTTTTTTGTGTAAGGACACCTAAAGCTAAAACTGACCTTTTTTTTCTTTTACTTGGAGGCGCAAGTTAATGGAATCAGTTACCAAAGAAAACAATAAATTTTATTACCTTAGTTAAATAAAAAAACCTAAAATTTTCTACTTTTGACCAATTTACCAAGTTTGACCAGTACCTATAAATAGCATTTTGGCTCTTTATGTTTTGTCTCTTCTATTGTATAATAACCCACCAAATATGTTGCAAACTGAGGATAATGTATATCGTATGACTTTATGTTTCTTGTTTTTTTTTTATAATTTGTATTTCCTGATGAGTTAAACTGATCATAGTTATTTTCTTACAGGTAATAAAATGATTTAACAAATTTCGTATTTATACATGTGTGTATATGTATTTGAAGTATTATTATAATAATAGGTTTTCAATTCAATTCAAAACAAAGTAAAATCTGTTGTTTTTTTGAATAATTTTACAATTGTTAAGCTTATTTTTTGTCAAAAAAGAAAAGCAAATCCACTTTTTCTGTTTAATTGTGAATTTGGTCGATTCAGAACCCTTTAAATTATTTACGATCTTTTATTTCCTCCCACCTTTATATCAGTTAGGCTTCGAAGCATTAAATGTGTTATGCACAAAACATTTTATTATTGATTTTCTGTTTAGCAACCAAACTAAGTTATATTTAACTTTCGGTGTTTGTAATAAACATTATTATTGATTTTAAAAATTTTCTAAACAACCTAGCAACAAAATCAACCGAATGATTGGTATTGAATTGTAATACAAGCCTTTACGACATAAATACTTCTTTTTCAACATAATAGGAATATAATAAATATTACAAAAAGAATCCTTGATGAATATATCAATGGTTTCTCAAACAAGAAATTTTTGGGTTTTAGGCTGCATATACACTGGATTTGAAAAAAATATTTTACTACCACCAATAAGATTATAGAATTAGAAAACACGAATTTAGCTATAAAAAACACCATTCAAACCACAGAACAATACATTGATAATAATCAGTGTTAGTTTATATTGACATTCAGACCTATTTCTAACAATACACACAAATATAACATTTAACATTCACAATGCCTTATGAATTAAATTTCACAGTATGTAATGTAGTAATTTTAAACAAATATTTGTTGTAGGAATTAAATTGTCCTAAATTAATTTAGTGTCATTGAGTAACTAAAACATCAATAAAAAATAACCCCAATGCAGATAATAAATGATCATACAAAGCAAAAAAACAGATTAAATATTTCATCAAAATAACACAATGGGTGTCATTTAGGGTATTAAGCACTTTAATGCAAATATACCATTAATAAGGGACGTATGGACCTACCTAGCATAACAAAAATAGGATCGGCGGTCCCACCACAAAACAAAGAAAGTTCCTCTCAAATTAAATGCATTTTTTGTATTATTTTTGAAACTGGAGATATTACATACAAACAAAACATATACTTGAAAAATTTTAGTGGTCTTTTTGTATTAAATTAGGCATTACAAAATGTTTTTTTTCTGATTAACCAAAAAAATTTACATATGAGAGACCTTAGTTACGCTTCATATAGCTCTAAATAATGGTCAAAAGTTATTGTTTTAACATAGTTATTAAATCTCCGGTTTCCGAAAAAATTTGGCAAAAATCATTGGTTTCATAACGAATTCTGATTTTGCGGCGGGACCACGGACCCAAATTTTTGTAAAGCTAGGTAGGTCCATTGTTTTTTGTATATTCTGGTGGCATTTTTAATTTAATCAAGACTAAAATAAACTTTTTAATTTAAAAAAAAATCATTATATCATTTCAATGTCCATATTCAAACCGAGTGCATAAAGCTTTTGTTTTAATGGCGACGACTGGGATTGATTTCATCTAGGGTGGCTCCAATATCGCCGTGCTTTAGCTCCAGAAGTCTGGTAAGCCAACCCCCTTCGTTACTGAACCCCATGGCCAACATCTGGTTTAAACTTTCATTAATCTTTGGGTCTAAAACAAAATAAATTAAGTTTAAGCTTTGGTTATAACCCAAATTTGCATAGTAACAGATTATTCATCTGGCATACTGTAGCTAAAAAATCCAGCCAGACTGAAACCAACTATGATGCTTATTATTAATACAGTGTGATTAGTTGTTAACAGCATTTTTGATTGGATATCGCAATAAATTTGCACTCCTGATTTAAAAATAAATTTATGTCGTTCAGTTTCAAAATATGTAAAAAAACTATGTAAACAGCCTCCCATCACCAGGATTATAACCCACAAACGTGTTTGATACTAAAAACTTATGATCATACCAGGGTGATCATTGCTAACGGTAGTAGTAGAAGTGGATGTCGTAGTGCTGGTGGTTGCTCCGTCCGGGCTGGTGTACTGGTGAACCGTGGTATTTGGTCCAATGTTAGCCGTTTGCTCTGTGATGTCTAAATTCATTAAATACACTTTAGTACTTTACACAATAACTCACAGTCTCTCCTTTGATAATAAATAATTAAAGATTTTAACATCAATTATTATTAAAGAATATAAATTTTTTATGAAGAAAAAATTATTTTGTAATTACAAAAATTGATTAAAAGAAGAAACTTACTGCTTAAACTTGGGTATCCCGCTGCTTGAAAGCTGGTTGTCAAACTGTGCAGAGCTTCAGTGGTTTCGCGAACCATATTTTCAAGTGCTTCTGGCTCCACCATAGTCCAGTCTTGTCCAGGACTCTAAAATAAAGAATATAATTATATGTCTTGTTTTTGTTAACACCGCATTAGAGTAACTATGACATGACATAACAATGTGTTAAGTCAATTTTTATTGCATTCAAAATCTACAGGTATTTGGAAAATATTCTTCTATAAAATTGGAATTTTACGGATGATAATGATAATTTATGTACCGTGAACTCCCAAGAAAAATGTCTATATAACATTGTTTTGTAAATAGAAAAACAAAAATAGAAAACCATTAATAATATGATTATGCATTTGTTTTTTTAAATAAAAATTATATTTTCATTAAAGATGTGATTGTTTTAATTAGTGTTTGTTGACATTTTTAATAAGATTAGGACATCATGGAAACCATAGGTGAGAAAGGGGGGCAGGGTGGGGTCCACCCCCCCTAGCCATGAAATTTTGGGACCCCCCCTGGACGAAAATCTAGGGGGCCCGACTCCCCCCAGATTTCCGAATTTTTTACCCCTGACCCTCCTCTAGATTTTGAAATCAGACCCCCCTCCCTCCCCCCTCGGGAAAATTTTAGGTACCTTTTTTATACTAAATTTTCTTCCAAAAACGTGAATTTTTATCACATATTCATGCTTTTACACCCTTTTTATACATGAATATGGCTTTTTATTCAATAAAATGTAGTATTATTCTATAAAAAGAACATTTATTAAAGTTATTATGGTTTAAAACTGTTTTGCTTTGGACACCGGACCCCACCTGACTCCTCTCTAGATTTCAAAATTTCGCACCCCGGGTCGACCCCCCTAAAAAGCTAGGGGGGTCCGGACCCCCCTCCTAGAATTCAAAATTCGATTTACCCCGGGTAACCACCCCCCTAGCTTCCCCGACCGTTCTCACCTATGATAGAAACTGGAAAGATAAAAAAGTACTGCAAAAACAGGTGCTTTTGTTGTTGTTGCAGAGCTTTTTGTTTTTTTATGAAGCGCATTAAAAAATTGCATGGATAAATAACGCTATGTTTATAGATATGTATATGAATTTTAAAGTTAACTTTTTAAAGTAAAGTTTTAAAGAAACACTGTCAAAGCTAACTATTTTATCCTATTTAAAAAACAAAAAGCCCCAAAAAAATGTTACTTTGTAACTTGAAAAATGCTAAAATCTGTACTATTACAATGCTGTATATTCTGTTCTTAAGTATTTAATTACCTGTTCTTTAGTTTTGTCCTGTGCCTCAGCCTGTGTTTTCTTTTTTGCTTCCGCATCCGTTTGATTTTTCTCACTGCCGTCTTCAGTAAGGTCTACAGTGCCCTCACGTTTTTCTTGTTCCGCATTTGCCTTTTGTTTCTTAGCTGATGGCGCTACGTTTTCAGTACGACCAGTGTTTGGATTTTCCACATCAATGTCCACATCTATTCCTGAAATTTTTGAATATTTTAAATCGATTTTAGTTAAAAACTATAACAATTTAGATTTTAACTGGTGTAAAAAGTTGGTGTAATTTTTTAGAATACAAAAAGCTTTATGGTATGATACTTTTGTAAAATCAAAATTAAATAAAATTTTTAAATAACTCAAAAAAAAAACTGAACTTCGGTTTTTGCACCTCCAGAACACCTTTGCAATTCCACGCTTTTTGTGTTAATTTCTTAAACAATTAAAAAGCGTGTTTACATTTTTTTTTCTCTAAGAATTAAAACAATCGTTAAAAATAACTTACAAAATATGGGTAATATAATTTAAAATGTATTCAACGATTAACTAAGCTTTTAACTACGTATTAAGCAGTGGTCTCTTAGATTTTTTTTCTCTTTTAAATATGCGGAGTTCCCAACAATTTAGATTTATTTAATTAAAATTTAAGTTCTTTAACGTTTAGGTCGTAATTCGTCCAAAGTGTTTAAAAGACAAATTTAAAAAAGTTTAATTATGATAAAGAGCGGTTTTTGAATTTATACCTCTTATTAAGCTAAAATGCTAAAAATATATAACATATTCTTAAAACCGCTTTAATATTACCCACAATCACACTTTATCATTTTTGTTTCTTTTTGCATCTTTGAAAGAATTGTGAATTGGACTTAAGTTTTTTTTAAGATCTCGTCAATAAACCAGGTTTTTACTCTATGCAAGCCAATTTTTCAAAACTTTCCAATATCTTACCAAGTCCATAACAGTCTGGTTATTGCAAAAAAAAAACGAAGTATACTCACCCAAGTTTCCCAAAGCAGCGGCAACGCTTTGCCCAACTGTTCTAAGAAACTGAGCGCCGGCCTCGAAGTCCACGTGTGGTGGTGGTGGCGGTGGATGCTGGGCCCCGGGCTGGCCGGCTGGTCCTCCATTGGTTTCTTGGTGCTGTTCGCCGGATTGGTGGTACTGAAAGTGTGGCGGAAAAGGTGGGCGCGGCCCATGATGTGGTCCCCTTGGACCTCCTCGACGACACCCACCGCGTCTGAACATTCCTGGTGGTGGCATGAAGCCCTGGGGACCACCTGGAAATCGCGGAGCGTGCTGTCCCATGTAAAACATGAGGCGCGCTCACAAGTCCCAGGTCCGGCCATGCCGCACAGAAATAGACGTAGTTTGAGAGAGAGTCGAGGGGACACGAAGGCGCGCCCCCCGCACCCGACCAGCAGCAAACAGCGAGAACCGAAGGACCGGCGCCGGGGATCCACGCACAGCCACAGCACGAACCGAGCAGAGCCCGCATGGACGAAGATATGAAAAAAAGGCACCAAACATGACAATAAAAAAAAAATCCAAACACCCAAATGCAAAAAAAAACAAAAAGATAAAGGGAAAAAGAAAGCGAAAAAGCACATTTAGCAAAAGAGATAAAAAAAACCGCATAACAAAACAAAAAAAGAAACAAAAAACAAATACAAAAAACCAAAAAAAAAAAAAAAAATAAAACACAAAAAAAGAGAAAAAAAAAAAACACGAAAAACACAAAAACACCATAAAAATGCATATCGCACCCCCACAAATGAGACATAATAAATCCGACACCATCTGAAAACGAGCGCCCCTACAAAGAAAACAAAACACCCGAAAACAGGCAGTGAAGTGCAAACGGAATGCGGAAGCAAAAAAGGAGAGAGGAGCGCAGGCTGAGGCGCGCGGGGGCGGAAATTTAAAAAGAACGAGTAATTGAGAAAATTTTGCTTTAAGAAACAAAATATACAGCATTGCCTAATAGTACAGATTTTAGCATTTTTTCAAGTTACAAAGTAACATTTTTTTTTGGGGCTTTTTGTTTTTTTTACGATAAAAATGATTCACTTTGACAGTGTTTCTTAAAACTTTACATTAAAAAGTTAGTTTTAAAATTTATATACATATCTATAAACATAAGCGTATTTATCCATGCAATTTTTTAATGCGCTTCAAAAAAAAAAAAACAAAAGCTCTCAAGACAACAACGAAAGCCACCTTGTTTGACTCTTTTCTCTTCCAGTTAGTCATAGGTCAGACACTCCAGAAGCTCGGGGTGACTTGCCGGGGCGGGATTTTGAGGATCCCTCACTTTTTCAGGGGGTGGACCAGTCAAAATTTTGAAATCTAGGAGAGTAGTGGTGCCCGTCTTGCAAAGCAAAACTTAATACATCAAAAATAATACTACATTTATTGAATAAAAAGCCATATTATGTATAAAAAAGATATTAAAGCATGAAATTCCACGTTTTTTGGAAGGAAAATTTGGTATAAAAAAGGTACCTAAAATTTTCCCCAAGAGGGAGGGGTCCTAATTTTCAAAATCTAGAGGAGGGGTAGGGGTAAAAAATTCGGGAATCTGGGGGAGTCGGGCCCCCTAGATTTTGGTCCAGGGGCCTCCCAAAATTTCATGGCTAGGGGGGGGGTGGAGGTCCCCCCTTCTCACTATGGTTTTCTCATAAATCTACTAATCTTATTAAAAAATGTCAAGAACAAACACTAATTAAAACAATCATCTTTTAATGAAAATATAATTTTTATTTAAAAAACAAATGCATCATATATTAATGGTTTTCTATTTTTGTTTTTCTATTTTACAAAACAATGTTATATAAGAACATTTATTTGGGGGAGTTTCACGGTACATAATTATCATTATCGTCGTAAAATTCCAATTTTATAGAAGAATATTTTGGATATAAGATTTTGAATAGAAATAAAAAATTGACTTAACACATTGTTATTGTAAGTATATAAGTTACTCTAATGCAGTATTATTGTTCTTATTTTAGAGTCCTGGACAAGACTCATCGTGGAGCCCAGAAGCACTTTGGAAATCTGGTTTGGCGCGAAATTTTGAAGCTCTCAGCAGTTTGACAGACCAGTTTTCAAGCGGGATACATTTAAGCATAACCCTCTTCTTTTAATCAATTTTGTAGATTACAAAAATAATTTTTTTCTTCATAAAAAAATTTATCCTCTTTAATAATAATGTTAAAATCTTTAATTATTTATTATCAAAGAAAAACTGTGAGTTTATTTGTAAAGTACTAAAGTGTATTTAAATTTTGAATTTGACGTCACAAGCGAACGGCAGGCATTCGAACCACGGTTACGGCCGGACGGAAGAGCGACCCGCCCGGCGCTACGACATCCACTTCTACTACCATTTTTAGCAATGATCACCCTCATTATGATCATAAGTTTTAGTATCAAACACGTTTGTGAGTTTCTAAGTATCATAATAGGAGGCTGTTTACATAGTTTTTTTACCGTATTTGAAACTGAACGAGACATAAATTTATTTTTAAATAGGATAATTTGCGATATCAATCAAAAATCTAACAACTCATCAGCGAGCTGTATTAAATTGCAATTAAGCTAAGCCCATAAGTTGGTTTTCCATCTGGCTGGAATTTTTAGCTCACTATGCCAGATGAATAATCTGTTACTATCAATTTAGTTATAACCAAAGCTAAACTTTAAATTATTATTTTTGTTTTTTTAGACCCAAAGATTGATGAAAGTTAAGCCGGATGTTGACCATGGGGATTTGCATGACGAAGGGGGTTGGCTTACCAGGGACTTCTGGAGCTAAAGCGCGGCGATATTGGAGCCACCTAGATAAAGTAGATACCAGTAGTCGCCGTCAAACAGAAGCTTTATGCACTAGGGTTGAATTCGACATTGAAATGATAATGATTTCTAAATTGAAGGAAAAAGGTTGTGGTTGGACGTCATTGAATTGCACCAATCTTAAAAAACAATGGACCTAGTTACAAAGTAAACAGTATTAACAGCAAATTCAGCAATTTTTAAAAACAAGAGTTAGTGACTCCTGTTAAAACAAACTTTGACCATAGGCTTTTTGAAGTCGTTTAACCTGGTATATAAATTCTTTATGGTTGATCACAGAAAAACGTTTTTAATGCCTTCATGATGTGGCATGGTACGTGTTTGTATTTGTTATATATATTTGTTTTAGGTTTTCAAATTGATAAGAAAAGTCATTTAAGAGGGACCTTGTTTTTGGTACTTGATTGAGAGTTAAGATTTTTAATTAAAGAATAAACTGGTTGATGTGCCATATGAACTCAAGATGGCTGGTACTGCTGTATGATGCAATTCATTGCACTCCAGCCTGGACAACAGAACAAAAAAAAAAAAAAAAAAAAAAAGAAAGAACAATCTCAAAAGAAAAGAATAGACCATAAAGAAAACAAAGCAA
>JASAMX010008252.1:0-36245 GCA_030248175.1 Microlaimidae sp. YZB2_3
TCTTTACATATTTTAAAAAAGTCTTTACAATTTGGACTAATTAAGTCATCAATATATCGAGCAGTGCCTGATAACAATTTTCTTTTTTGTCGGTTATTTTTAAGAAACTTGAACTCTAAAAATGAAAGAACTAAATCAGCAACCTGGGGTGATGCATTACCACCCATTGGTATACCCGACGTTTGTTTGAATATAATTTCGGCAAATTTTATAAAACAATTGTCTATAATATATTTAAATAATGCTTTGATTTGACTCTTATCAAAAAAGATTTGTGAAGCGCTTAACTCATTTGTATAAAAAATATATTTATAACTAATGGCCAGATACCTTTTATTAGCATTAGAGAATAGAAGATCCGTTAATTCAGACAGCTCTTTCACAATTATATCGTGAGGTAGATTTGTGTATAAGGTACTAAAATCAGAACTAGTTAAACTATACACATTTTCTATATTGTTAAATTTTTCAATTACTTCAAGACTATTTTTAACCGACCAATGTACAATCCCAATTTTATCTTCTAAAGCTTTACAATAATTTCGAAAATGTTTTTCAAAAAATGTTAAAATTCTACCCATAAGAAGCGACATATTTTTAGTACTTGCATTGTTTGCACCCGCAATAAACCTAAATTTAACAGGATTTTTATGTAATTTGGGATAACTAAAAAGGTATGGTAATCTTTCGTGAATTTTTGGAACTGTACAATTAAAATATGAAGACATTTTAATATGCTCGTTAATAATATGTATTTCAGACATATTTTGAATCGGTTTATAAACTTTATTACCATCGATAGACCATCCACTTGATGTTTTAGTCAAACCTAACTCTTTGCAAAGAGTTTGCGCATATAATTTTTTGCATATAAAAACATAGTTATTATTTGCTTTATCCACTGGCGTGACAATGAAGTTTTTTTGTAAAGCATTAATCTTCTTTTTAACTGTGTTTACATTATCATGACAGTGAATGTTATTATTAACAAAAGATTTATCCTTCCAGAATCTAATACGATTATCAATAATTTTTTTAGCTCTACAAGAAAAATTTTCAAAATCTTCTTTTTTAAGTTTATGTCTTTTATGGCAATGCAAGAAAAGCTTGTTTAGACAAACGTTAGTTGCATCCTTAACATTTTCCCAATTAATAGTTTGTGGTAGCCTATATTTGGTGCCTCGACTTAATATGACCTTTAAATTAAAATCATTGATAAACTCTAAATTGCCAGTTATAATATGTTTTAAGTTTACATCACAATATACAGAGTTATTACAATTACATCTGGTATTATATAGTAGTTCTAATTCTTTTAATGTTAAATTTCGAAGAAAATTATTATAATTACAAATAAGATTACTTACAGGTAAATCATATGAATAAACAACATGCAAATTACCTAATTTTTTAGGTTCTATTGGTATTAACGACAATAAAGACGTGTCTTTAAACAAATTATTAAATTTTATTAAATCTAGCCCTTTATTACAAAATGGAGTACTGATGTATATATTGTTTTCTTGACTTTTATTTTTTATTTCAATATTATTAAATTTAAATCTATGAGCTGCCATGGCAAGAATCGATAACTTAACCCATTTTTTAAGTAAACATAAATCTATTTTGTTTAATAAACACTTAAAATTTTTTAAAGAAATTGCGGCTAATTTTTGATATATTTCTCGCGGAGTAATATTAGGACTTTTAAAAAAATTAATTATGTTTTCAACGAGGTTAACATCTACATTTCGATTATTACGTTTTTTAAATTTTCTTTGTCTGAGCTTTTGCCCTGCTGGAAATTTAAAACTGAAATACGGATGATTTTTATAGTTTCTAGGATCTTTGTTTGTAGAAATTAAACCATAGCCTTTAATTTTATCGTTAAGGCCAAAAGGAAATGCTGTACCCAAAACATGTATCCAGAAATTTTCCCTATTTAATAATTCATTTTTGTCTTTAGTTTCAAAATTTTCTAAAATATGTACTTTCATATCGTCAACAGTGTGATTTCCCATATTAAAATGTTTTACTAAATAGCTATCTTTATCATTTTTTATAACGTCTCTACGGTGCTCACCAAACCTTGACCTTAACTTTCTTCCACTTTCACCGACATACTGGATTTCACATTTCTTGCAAGTAATAACATATATAATATTTTCAGCACTACAATTTAAGTTGATTTTGGTATTACTACAAAACATTTTTCGGGTTGCATAGGCTTTAGTTATTTTTTCGTTATTAATTGCTGGACATGTGAAACACTTTTTAGAGCCGCATTGTCGGGTTGAGTACTCATTTAGTGGGTAGTTTGTTATAACTAAGTTATTTTTATCAGTTGGATCTACTGCTAGGTATTTAACCTTTGTATTGGAAGATGTACGATTATAATCCACTGAACCGCCCTGCACCTCGACGTGTCCAGTGGGCCTGCTAGTAGCATTAGGTCCATCCGCCGTGCCCAGACAGGCAGCCGCACCGCGAACAGCAAAATCGCTTTTATTTTGAGAACTTTGCATAAAAAAAGAGTTTTTTGTTAAAAAGTCTAAAAGACTTAGTGCGAAAATAAAAAAGCAAAATGTTACTGTTATCGTGGTGACATTACTTTGTTAACGAACTTAACCACGATGTATATGGCATGTTTCTTACAAAAACTAGCATACTAAAAGATATATTAACTGGACATATTTAATTAATAAATTAGTTTTAGTGCGTAACAAAAGTAAAATTGACTTGGTGCAGAATTACTAGCTGTAATATTAATGTTTATTAAATTCCTTATAATACCTCGTTATGCATTTACAAACTAACCCATCTTCCAATACAATGTTTTAAGTAAAATTTAAATTAAAATTAAAAAAACTTTTACCTGTAACCAAAACTTCGATATAAATAAAAAATGTTAAAATACTGTCTTGAAAGTCGGAACTTTAACGGATGTGATGACATTTTGATACCGTGAAGCTTCTTTTTCAATAATGTCGTTTTCAATAATTATTTCGTAATCTGTAAAATAAAAATTAAAGGGCCAGAAATGTAAAAACTTTAGACGCTATTAAACTAAAGGGTGAAAAAATTGGGGCAAAAAGAAGAACCCACTTTTTGTATAGAAGCAAATTTAGTATTGAAAAGTAAAAGCTTTTGAGCAAAAAGTTATGGATAATAATTTTAGAACCCCAAAAACAACTAAAAAAGAGAAAGGGAGACAAGCCATGTTATGAGCCGGAGCGGACATAGTCACTTTTCACGGCTCAGAACATGGAAAATATAATAGGAAAAAACGGGTGAGGGAAAGGGGGAACCCTTATGTATGCAATGATAACAAAAAATACGAATTTACCTAACACGCATAAATTAAAATTTCTTTACCTTAATTTATGATGTAACCTGTAAAGACGCTAAAATAATTAACAAATTAAGTTACAATACAAAAATATTTTGAATTTTACAAGCATGCAATAAGATAAATTTTGTAATATCAAAAAATGTGTTTCGCTCCTAATTCTAGACACATTTTTTGATGCCTTTTAAGCTTCATGATAGTCGGAGCTTTTCAATAGAATCCATCACTTCACTTAAAAGGTATAATGTACGTCAAAATTTTTTAAAAATCAACAAAACTTAAAAACCTAAAAAGTATGGTAAATAATAACAATAACAAAATGAAAACGAAAAACTCACCTCTGTTAATGACTTGACCGCTTGCCACGCGTTATGGTACAAGAGTTTTTTTTTGCTGTACACTCTTTCTCATTGCGTAACTACATTTGTTTCTGGAACGTTCGGTGGCTTTTTATGATAGGATAATACTACATAAAGGAGAAAAAAAGAAAAAAAAAAAAACAAACCAAACAACACCCACCCCCCCCCCCCAAACCCCACCCCAACAAAAGAACACCACCCAACCAAAACAACACCCACCCCCCAACAAAAAACAGACAAACCAAACAACAACAGCAACAAACAAAAACACACACAACAACCCAAAAACACAAAACAAAAAAAAACACAACAAAACAAGCAAAAACCAAACAAAAACTCAGCAATTATTTTATAAAATTTTCAGATTTCTTTATTCATAAGATTTTTTTAAAAAACATTACAAACTTTTGCACAAAACTTTACATGCATATCTATATATAAATAGACATAATGTGTGTGTGTGTGTGTGTGTGCATGTGTGCATGTGTGCACATGTGCGTGTGTGCACATGTGCGTGCGTGCGCGCGCATGCTGAGAGTGGGTGAGTGAGTGAGAGTGTGTGTGTGCGTGTGCATGCATGCGTGTCTATGCGTGTTATGTATGTGTGTGTGTGTGTGTCAATGGGCCTACGTGCACATGTGTACGTTTGACGTGGGTGCGTGCGTGTTAGTGATGTGCCCGGGAGCTCTGGAGCTTTGAAGCCGAGCTCCGCTTTTAGGAGCTCCAGAGCAAATCATGGATGTGGTTTATAGTGAACTTCACCTAAACGGAAAATTGATTGGGAGCATGACACGATGGTCCTGAGACATGACTGTCCTGGGACACCACGGTCCTCGGGAGGTGAAAGGTACAACACAATGCTCCCAAAAGATGCGTTTACAATGCTACTGTTGCAACATCAAGAAAAACAATATTTGAAAGCGTGCATGCCAAATAAATTAGACCAAATAAAATAGACAAATGATTTTAAAAAATTTCCAATCCTAAAAAATAATTTTAAATACAGAAGTAGCCTGTGTCAGCTATACAACAACAAATAATTTTTCCCGCATTTGTTATATTCATTTACTAATCTTGTTTTCAAAATTCAACCCTTTTATGCCATTCCTGTGACTGTAAAGCCTTACAATGATACCTCAGTTAACCCACTATTTTGTCCTTGGGAAGAAGGGTCGTTATCTTTTTTGGTGATGTTGTCCAGCATGAAGATGTCCATGTTATTTTTTTACTAATTTCAACCCCCTTATGATGCTCCCTGAACTATAAGGTTTCCCATAATATCTTATCTTTTTAGTGGTTGGGTAGGAAAATCTTTTCCTCTTTGGTAAAAATATGTTTTCCAGTATAAAGATGTCAATGTGATTTTTTTTAATTTCAACCAATTCATCAGATTCTCCAGACTGTAAGCTTTACAATGATACCTCATTTAGCCCAATCCGTTTTGTGATTGGGAAGAAGGGTCCCCTTTTTTGTCAAAATGCGTTTTCCAGCATAAAAATGTCCTTGTTATGTATTTTTTAAAACATTTAACCCATTTTTGTATATACTATAGATATAGGATTAGAATTTTGTTTAAGTCTTTACCTCAGATTAAATCTAGAGTAGTTTTTGTAACACCTTGCCATGTTGGTCAGTTCTTTAGGTTTAAGTATAAAGTTTCAATGGCTTTGATCTCTGGTGTTGTTTAATCTTTTACGTGTGATAGGTGCATTACTACCAGCTATGTAGGCAAAACTGTCTGCCATCTTCACACACGAGGGTTTCAGAGCACTTGGGTGTTTCTCCTTTAACTGGAAGACCGACTGTACACAGGGCGAATTCTGCTGTGTTTGAACACATTTTAGAATGCGGTTAGTGCCTCCTTTGTAAATAGAGCATTCATATATCGCAAGAAAAATCTGTTCTAAATAAGTGTGTTATGTACCCTCCTTTGGAATTGTTTTAGGTGTTTGTTTTTAATATTGTGCGCATTTTTATGTTTTATTTAAAATTAATGTTTTTAACACTGTAACCCCCTTATAGCTAATGTTTTATATTAAAAAAATTTTTTGTTTAGGTTTTTTTAACTTAATTAAACTCAATTCTAAATTAAAAGTGTGTTAAAATTTTTTTGTTTTTGTCTTCTAAATTAATTTATCAATTTTCATTTCTAATATTTCAAATACGTGTTGTTCCCAGTTTCCCTGTTTGTTTGTAAGCTTGCGTTTTATCCATTGTAAATATTTTTACATTTTTATTTTTTTTGTAATTATCCCGCTTTTTTAATACCTACTCTATAATCTTTTTATCAATTTATTTCTAGTTTTATCAGTATGTTTTACTTTTCTGGTTTTATCTGTATGTTTTAATTGCTTTTTCTGCATTTTAGATCATGTTTGATGATGATGCTGTGTATTGAAACGTTACAATATGTATGGAATAAAAGTTATAACGACTGTTTTATTATTTATCGTGAAACTAAGGATTCCACCAAGTAAAAGCTTCCATATATGTGATTTAGGCGGATTCCCAGGCTATGACTGAATTGCAGCAGCACATAAATTCCATTGAAGCTGAGCTTTCTTCCAAAAGCAAGGAAATTGTACAATTAAAACGTGAAAAAGAGGTGCGTGCAATTTTTTATTTTGCGGTTTTTATTGTTTTTTGTTGTTTTTTTTTTTGATTTTAAAACCGTGGTTACAACTTTATAATTTAATTATTTATACAGATTATTTTATTGCAATTTAGATTTGAACATAATTTGTTAAGGAATATTATAATCTGCAACCCAACAATTATTTCAGGCAATGGACATGTCGTTGAACGCTCAGAAGCAGGCCAACAAACAGACCGTGGAAGAACACAAGCGAAAGCAGAGCAGCATGGACCTCCAGATAAAGCATTTTCAGGATGAAATCGCCGAATGGATAAAGAAAGAAGCTGACGTCCGCGCTGACAGGGACGTACAGAAAGCCAATTTGGCCGATGTAAAATCATTGTGTCTTATATTCCTTTAAACCTATGAGAAACTCAATTATATATTGTGATAATTCAAAAACTATGTGGTTGATTGTTGATGTTTGTTTAGTTAGAACAGAAATATACACGGGCTTCACAGCAGGAGAATAAGTTATCAGCAGGTTTGCAGACTATAAACGATCAGCTGAAGCAAACATCCATGAGTCTTCAAGAAGTTGTTAATGAACGTGATAGACTAAAACAAGAATTAGAAACTTTTCAGGTGAGTTTATTCTTAAAAATTAAAAAAAAAATTGCCAGTATGATTCTTACCGTTTTAACTGTATTAGTGTGGCCAAAAAAATTTTTTTTCATAATTTATAACTTTTACAATTTTAAGATAAGATAAGATTTATTTTCTAGTAAATACATACATAATATAGGTTACAAAATGGCAACCTAGACTAAAGGCTTTAATTTTAAAGCTCTTGCTTAGTCATTTTTAGGTTAATTTATCTTTGTTTTATAAAGAATTTTTAAAAATATGCAATGATTTAGCGTCAACTTGACTCTGATTTTAGGAATTCCATTTATTTTGTACTCTGTTAAAAAAGTTATATTTTCTGCAGTTAACTCTAGAATGCTCAACTTTAATTTTTTTAAATGTCCTCTGGGGCCTGTTTCATAAAATACTGGTCTTCGTAAATTACAAGTTTATCAATAACTTTTTTTATTCTGAACCATTTGCGTTGAAATTTGAAATGAAAAAAGATTATATGCCATGTGCAAACTATTTAAATTTCATGTACGTAGCTGTTGTGTGTATAATGTTATTTCCAGTTTTAACTTTGGCCACTTGTATTTTTTACAAGTTCTCAAGAGAAATTTACCCTACTCCGACTAGGGTAAATTTTTCTTTTGAGAACTTGTAAAAAATTACAAGTGGCCAAAGTTTAAAACTGTAATAACTTTATACACACAATAGCTACGTACATGAAATTTTAAATAGTTTGCACATGGCATATAATCTTTTTTCATTTCAAATTTCAACGCAAATGGTTCAGAATAAAAAAAGTTATTGATAGACTTGTAATTTACGAAGACCAGTATTTTATGAAACAGGCCCCTGGTGTAATTTGTGTTAAGCGTAAAATATTTGCTGGTTTTTAAACTGACATGGTTGTTTAGAATTTTATATGTTTTAACTAAATCAAACTTTTCTCTGCGTTTTTCCAAGGTCTCAAGATTTAAAATCCTTAATCTATTCTCATATTCTGTGTCTTTTATATTGCACTTTCTGAAAACCCGTTAAGTAAAAGATCGTTGTACTTTTTCCAGAATATATATATATATATATATATATATCTTTTTTCATGTATAGATTCCAAACTGCACTTGCATACTCTATTGTAGGACGTACAAAACTTTTGTAAGCAGTAAGAACAGTTTTCATAGCATTGGTAGCTATTTTTGACAGTGTATTCATAGGTCACCGACCTTCGACGGCTCAGGGGGGGGGTCCACACCCCGGGGTGTGGAGGTTTTTGACCTCCAAAAGGGCTTAAAACTACATTGAAATAGGCTAAAAACTGCAAAAAACTCGCGATGATGGCGTTTTTACCATCTTAGGTCAAAAATGGCGTCATATTTTTAGGGTACTTTTTAAGCATTTTTTGGGAGCTGGTGGGGGGGGGGGTCTAAAATGCTCCTTAGGGGGGGGGGCGATTTCAAATTGCACTTGCATACTCTATTGTAGGACGTACAAAACTTTTGTAAGCAGTAAGATAGTTTTTTAATGAATGAGATTTAAAACATCTAAAAATTAGATTAACAGTTTTCATAGCCTTGGTAGCTATTTTTGACAGTGTATTGATAACTTTAAGTCGTTTGTTACATAAACTTCCAGATCTTTAATACAATTTGTTTCAGGAAACTTCGTATTGTTTAAGTAATAATCCATTTCAGTAATATATTTCTGATTATTTATAAGACTTAACATTTATTTACAGACATACAAAGCCGCCAATCACTAGCCCATTTGCCAATTCTCTTCAGATCATCTTTTAATTTAAGTCGATTGTTACTATATTCATCAAAACTAGTATATACTTTTGCATCATCAGCAAATAGTCTTATTTCAGAGTTATAGACACATTCTACAATATCATTGATATAAACTAAAAAAAGAAAAGGTCCTAAAACTGATCCTTGTGGTACTGAGCTTGTTACTGGGTATGAATTTGAAACAGTCGTTTATTACTATTTTCATTTCTTTATTAGTTAAGAACGCTTCTAACCATTTTAAAAGTTTACCACAAACTCCATATTTATTTAATTTATACAAAAGCGTTTGATGTAATACTGTATCAAAAGCTTTTGCAAAGTCCAACATCTACTGATTTTTTATCTTTAACAGCTAATGTCCAATCATTGTAAGAATCAAGATGTTGTGTAACTGTTAAACTTTTATCTTTAAAACCATGCTGAAGTTGAGATAATACATTTACAAAAAGATAGAAAGCTTAAATAAAAGATTTAAAACTACGCTTTGCAAATTTTTCCTTGGAAGTTCTAAATATAAAGAGTTGTTTGTTGCGGATTCTGCGATGCCTGGAGTGTTTTACCAAATTTTCAGGAGCTTTAAATATTTTTTTTCTTCAGAAAATATCGAAAGACATTTTATTTATGAAAGTGTTCATGTTTGTTGATTCTGAAGAAACCAAACTCCTTTTCCTAGCTTCTTAGCACTCTAGACGATTCTTATACGATTTTTAGTATTGATGCCAATTTTGTCAAGGTATGGGTCACAACCATAAGTGGGCAACCTGTCGGATTTTGGGGGGATCAAATTTTAGGAAGGGGGGCGGTGTCTGGCAAGAGCCAAATTTTAAGGGGGGGTGTCTGGCAAGAGCCAAATTTTAAGGGGGGTGTACCCAATATTTCCGCGCTGCTTTAAAATGGGTTTACAACGCATAAAAAACCGTAAAACAACCTTATAAATGCTTTAAAACTGTGTAAAATTAAAATAAGACCTTATTGCAACCATAGGTGAGAAAGGGGGGAAATAGGGTGGGGTCCACCCCCTCCCCTAGCCTCAAAATTTTAGGGGCCCCCCATAGACGAAAATCTAGGAGCCCCCCTCCCCCCAAATTTCCGAATTTTTTACCCCTGACCCCCCTCTAAATTTAAAAACCTGACCCCCCCCCCCTCTCGGGAAAATTTTAGGCACCTTTTTTATACTAAATTTTCTTCCAAAAACGTGAATTTTCATCACATATTCATGCTTTTACACCCTTTTTATACATGAATATGGCTTTTTATTCAATAAAATGTAGTATTATCTTATAAAAAGAACAATTATTAAAGTTATTATGGTTTAAAACTGTTTTGCTTTGGACACCGGACCCCACCAGACCCCCCTCTAGATTTCAAAATTTCGCACCCCGGGTCGACCCCCCCTAAAAAACTAGGGGGGTCCGGACCCCCCTGGGACCCCCCTCCTAGAATTCAAAATTCGATTTACCCCAGGTAAACACGCCCCCCCCCTAGCTTCCCCGACCGTGCTCACCTATGATTGCAACTTGTAAATTTATTTTTTAAATTCTTTTAATAGTGTGTTTATATATTCTTATAAATAGATTTGAAATCAGTTTTTTTTAATAATTACGTAATAATAGAATAGTAATTTTATTGTCTTGATTATAAAGTCAAGTATCACAAACTTTTTAATTCATAATCTTATATTTAATTTGATTATAAAGTCAAGTATCACAAACTTTTTAATATATAATTTTATATTTAATTAAAGATTATATAAATACATGGGTGTAGCCAGGGGTGGTCTAGACCCCCCTTTTGGGTGGCTAAGGATAAAAATTTGGAGGTCTAGCACGACCATTTTTTAAAAATTTTCTCACGCTTTGCTTAGCGCTCCATTAATTATATAGTGTCCACTTTCAAATTTGTATTACTTTGTTTTGTAATCTTGGTATGACCACGTTAGACCCACCCCATTCTTATTGTTTTAATTGGTCTCCACTTATTTTTAGACTTCAGTCTGGATTTTTAGTCTAGACTTAATTTTATTGAATAATAGGAAAAAAATGAAGTATATGACATAAACAAGGTAATAAAACACTCCGCGCGAAGCGCGGAAAATTTTTTTAGTTCTTCTATAACGCTTAAAAATTTTTCTCCTGGGGCCTGTTTCATAAAATACTGGTTTTCGTAAATTACAAGTTTATCAATAACTTTTTTTATTCTGAACCATTTGCGTTGAAATTTGAAATGAAAAAAGATTATATGCCATGTGCAAACTATTTAAAATTTCATGTAATGTAGCTGCTTGTGTGTTTAGTTATTTCCAGTTTTAAACTTTGGCCACTTGTAATTTTTTACAAGTTCTCAAAAAGAAAAATTTACCCTAGTCGGAGTAGGGCAAATTTTACTTTTGATAACTTTAAAAAAATAACACGTGGCCAAAGTTTAAAACTGGAATAACTTTAAACACACAACAGCTACGTACATGAAATTTTAAATAGTTTGCACATGGCATATAATCTTTTTTCATTTCAAATTTCAACGCAAATGGTTCAGAATAAAAAAAGTTATTGATAGATTTGTAATTTACGAAGACCAGTATTTTATGAAACAGGCCCCAGGAGGCTAATTTGGAAGGGGGTTTCCCCGGGTACCCCAAATTTAGGGGAGGGAGTGTCAGCAAAATCCGAAATTTTGGGGGGTATAACCCCCAACCCCCCCCTGCCCACCTATGGTCACAACGCTCTCTCTCTCCTCAGCAAAATTATAAATCATTACAACCGCCGGTTTTTGGGGTTTTTTTTCTCCCTACCTTTTTTAGGTTTTTTTAATATTAAAATACAAGATCTGGTTTTTTCACTCCCTGCAATGTGGATTATAAATTAAAACAAAAAAACCCAAAACAGGCGTTAAAATTCTCTGGTGCTTTTGTTTTTAAAAATTATTGTTTTGTTTTTTTACAATTTTACTTTGCTTGTACGCTATGTAGTATAGAAAGCAAAAAAAACTGAACAATCTTTTTTATAAGAGCAACTAGAGGCAATAAGCCAACGAGAAATTGAACTGGAAAAATCGAATATTGTTAACTCGTTGCTCAACACTTGGGACTGGTTTCCAAGTGGACTGAACTCAACACTTGGAATGATTCCTCTAGAATAAGGGTGGTCCTATCCTAAGACAGAACCCTGAGGTACTGAACTTGTAACTTTGTATGGGCTTGAAATTGAGCTATTAACTATTACTTTTAAAATTCTATTTGTCAAAAATGCTTTAATCCATTTAAAAAAATTTCCTGTAACCCCATATTTTTTAGTTTGTATAGTTAGTTAGCATAGCCAGTGTTTTCAAGTAATTTCCTCCAGGAATGCTGCTGCCTTTGCGGGTTGAAACCATAGGTCTTCTACTGTTAGTGTGGTAGGATTTTTGGTGCAGTTGAAAAGGTGGTGGACATCATGCGGTTTCTGGTGGCATTTTGGGCATTCATTTTTGATTAGTGGTTTTATTCTTGATTTGTATGAATTTAGATGATGACAAAATCCGGATCTCAGTTGTGACAGGAGTGCTCTTAGTTTTCTTGGAAGGTGTTGTAGTGTTGGTGTTGAGTGTTTGGGTTTGAAACCGTGCTGATCTGGATGGTGTTGTAGATGTTGGAGAAGGATCGGTTGGATTATTTTTTCGAAAACTTTTATTGCTGGGCAGAGAAGTGAGATTGGTCTGTAAGAATTAGAGATGAGGAGATCCTTTCTGGGTTTGCCAAGTGGTATTATGGTTGCAGTTTTACAGATTGTAGGTATGCTATTTGTTTTTAGTGATAGGTTGAACAGATCAGTTAGATATTGAATGCAAAGAGGACCAAGGTTTTTAAGGTGGAAAATGGTTAGGTTGTCAGGACCAAAAGCTTTGGAGTTGTTATGGCATTTTCTACTTCTATGGTTGTGATAGTTTTAGGTTCTTGTTTGATTTTTTTTAATGCTTCTGATTAATTTTCGATTTTCTTTAGGTGTTTTGAAAGGTTTGTTTGGAGTAAATTGTTTGTTGAAGTTGTTTGCTAGTAATTGAGGGTCGTTGATTAAGTTTCCATTGAAGTTTATTGCGCAATTTGGGATGGGTGGCTGTTTGTTATCTAGTGATTTTATGGTTTTCCAAAGTTTAGAGGAGTTGGTTTTATGGCTGAAAGTGTCCAGATATGAATGCCATTTTTTGGCAGCGTTGGTGCGGATTTGGATGTGAATTTTTTGGTTTAGCTCTTGTATTTGGTGTGAAAGTGGGTTAGTTTTGCGTAGATTGTCTCTTTCATTGATAAGTTTTATGGTTTCTGGAGTAAGGTGGGCTTGAAAATTGTTGTGACGACCGGCTGGTATGTTGTGTGAGGAAGCTTTGATTAATATATTTCTAAACGTTTTTTCATCTTTTTTGACTTCTGTGGGAGCTGGGATATTTAGTAATTTAGTTTCTATTTCGCTTTTGTAGTTAGTCCAATTGGCTTTATTGAGGTTGGTGAAAGTTTTCCTGGTTTTAGGTGCTATTGTGTGATTGGTTTGAAGGCTTACGATGATTGGGAGGTGATCGGAGCTCAATGTGGTGACCGTTTTCCAGTCCGAGGAGGTAAGGAGTGAGTCTGAGATGAGTGAGATATCTGGCGATGTTGGATTCCCATTTGAAGGGATGCGTGTTGGTGTGTTTGTGTTTAGAGATGCCATGTTAGAGTTGTTGATGTTTGCAATGTAGTCGCCTCTGGCGTCTGTGAGGCTTGAGTGCCAGAGTTCATGGTGTGCATTGATATCTCCAAGAATGATACTATCCTGATTGTTTAGGAGATTGGCTATATTTGGCTGGTAATTGGTGGTGCAGGAGCTGGACGGTGGAATGTATAGGTTGGTGATTGAGAGGTCAGTATTGTTGAAGAGAATGTGGATACCATGCATTTCTGCATGTGGGTCGTTCTGTTGAGTGTCCAAGTTAATTTTGTAGTTGATCGAATGGTGTACAAAAAAGAGTAGACCACCTCCATTGGAATTTCTGTCTTTCCTGATAGTTGTGTAGTTGGGAATATGTGGATCTTTGGATTTTGGTGAGAGTTTTGTTTCCTGGATGGCAGCTATGTGAATGTTGTGATTTATGAAAAAGTTTGTTAGTTCTTGTAGTTTGTTGGAGATTCCGTTGGCGTTAAATTGCAAAATATTTAAGGTAGAATTTTTGGAGTTTGTTTTGCAAAGTGGAGAGAGCGTGCAGTTGTTACAAGAAAAATTTTGGTTGTAATGTTTTAGGCTTTGTAGGTTGCTGCATTTTAGATGCACCCAATTGTTACATTTGGTGCATTGGACGCTGTTTCTGTTAACAGTTTTATTACAGTTTGCACAAAAATATTGCATCTTGTTGGGGCCGGGGTTTGGATGAATGTCTCTGGAAAGAGTCATCAGTTTGAATGTGCAGTATCGCATTGGCAGTCAGCAGTGGCGGAAATCGCCCGATTGACTGGAAAAGAGGTAGAGCTGTTGACCATTTCCATTTCTGGATCTGGGCAGTGTCGCTGCGTGGAAGCCGCTCTGTAGACACCTTAGTTTGTATAAAAGTTTTTGGTGTGAGACAGTGTCAAAAGCCTTAGCGAAATCCAAATAAATAAAATTCATAGGTGAGAACGGTCGGGGAAGCTAACGGGGGGATGGTTACCCAGGTTAAATCGAATTTTGAATTCTAGGAGGGGGGTCCCAAGGGGGTCCGGACCCCCCTAGCGTTTTAGGGGGGGTCGGGTCAACTCGGGGTGTGAAATTTTGAAATCTAGAGGGCGGTCAGGTGGGGTCCGGTGTCCAAAGCAAAACAGTTTTAAACCATAATAACTTTATTAATTGTTCTTTTTATAGGATAATACTACATTTTATTGAATAAAAGGCGATATTCTGGTATAAAAAAGTGTAAAAGCATGAATATGTGAAGAAAATTCACGTTTTTGGAAGAAAATTTAGTATAAAAAAAGTACCTAAAATTTTCCTGAGGGGGGAGGGGGCGTCAAATTTCAAAATCTAGAGGGGGTCAGGGGTAAGAAATTCAGAAATTTGGGGGGAAGGGGCCCCTAGATTTTCGTCTAGGGGGGTCCCAAAATTTCGAGGCTAGGGGGGGTGGACCCCACGCTGCCCCCCCCCCTTTCTCACCTATGATAACATCTGTAGATTTTTTTATTTTTTAAAGCTAAAGTAAAGTCCAATCATTTAATACTTCAAGCAGTTGTGTCACTGTAAAACTTTTATCCTTAAAACCATGTTGTGACCTAGATAGAATTTTATTGAAAAAGGAAAAAAGTCTGCCACGTACAATAATGTTCCATTGTTTTACAAGAAAAAAGATGTTAAAGAAATCGGACGATAGTTATCTTTTCTGTTCTTTAACTTTTTTTAAAAATTGGTACAACTAAAGAAATTAGCCAATCATTCCACTAAAACTTTAGCTAGTCTGGTGTTTTTGAAAATTTATTTGGTAATTTTTTGAGAGCTTTTAAAAACATCTTTTGTAGTAAATTTTAAACTTTAACATTCTACATCAACAACAGTGCTGATATAGGGTGGTAGGCGGTAATATGGAATATCCATGGCCGGGCCCGCTTCAGCTTTAAAAAAAAAAAACTCAAGTTTTTTTTTACTGGTTCATAGTTAAATAAGGGAAAATTTCCATCATCATTTGTAAAAATTGAACTGAAATATTCAGCAAATATTTCAGCTTTTTTGAGTCATCAGTTGCAAAGTGTCAAATCGTCCTTAACTAATGCAGATATATAACTTCTAGCTTTAATTTTTTTATTTACATATGTATAAAAACTTCCTAAATCTCCTTTATTATGAATTTGTTCTTCTAAAAATATAATTGTGATTTTTGACTGCTTCTGTGTATTGATTTGTTAATGATCGGTATTTTTCTTTAATATTTTTGATTTTCTTTTGTGCCAAAGTTTTAACTTTTTCCTTTGGAGTTTGATTATATTTGATCTTGATGGATATTTAGTTTCTCTTTTAGTCCTATTTAATGGTTTTCTTGGAACATGCATGTTTATTCCTTCAATAAGTTTTAACTTAAAACATTGCCATTGCTCTTCAACACTGTCACAATTTTTAAAAAGTTCATCCCAATTTTGAGTAGCATAAAAACAGGGATTCATAATCAGCATTAGCAAAATTTGGTATCATCTTATTGTGATTTTTAGCAATATATTGTGGTTCAAAATTGGCATTAAGATCAAACATTATTGAAGAGTGGCCAGAGTTTAGAAAATTAGGAGCTATATTTACACAGTTCAATTTGTCCACAGTTTTGAAATTGGGCGAAAATATTATTGAAAAAGTTAAACATTATAAATATCTGGGCTTAAATGTTGATGATAAATTTTCATGGAGTCAACATACTCAGATAAAGAGTGCCTCCTTAAGAAAAGCCGCGGGTGCATTATCAAAACTTTTAGGTAAACATGTCAGCACTAACACTCTTAAAAATATATTTTTTAGCACAATGTTTCCTTCTTTAACATATGGTTTGGCGGTGTATTATCCTTGTTTGCAAAAAGATCGATTAAAGCTGGAGAAATGCCTACAATTCTGTTCTTCGAATGTTGTATAGAAAGATTATTCTCATTCATATGAAGAACTTAAAGATCATAGTGGTTTTGTTTCTGTAGGTCATACAGCTGCAAGTTTTCGTGCCAGACTTATGTACTGTTATCATTATGAATTCCGTTGCCCACCTGCAAATAAACTTACTTTAATATCGGATTGTAATTTAAGAAGAGCAAATCGGTTAAGGATTAATGATTATGAATACCATTTGCCAGTTAAACATTTTTTCAGGACCAATTTATCCGCTCTAAGACAATCTGTGCGGCTATGGAATGATATTCCTACCATGATTTGTGATCAAAATAAGCACAGGTTTTTTAAAAACATGCGTGAAAATCATTTTTTAAATAGTTTTTTAGAAAATAATTTGTACTACAATGTTATATAATTTTACATAGTGTTTATATTAATACTAATGTTTTTGTAAATGTTCACTGTGTTTAGTTGTTTGACATCTGTAAATTTTTCTCAAGACTTGGTTTTGGTTTTAACCTAGGAGTGTGACGGTTTGGTTTTGGTTTTGTCAATCGCGCTTGCGGTGAGTCCGGAATCATTTTGTGGGTGTGGTTGACATGGTTTTGACTGAACTGTCTCACTTCTGGGAATGTTATTGCAGTCAGGTTGTGGGTTTCAGTTGTCAAACGCGTTTATCTTTTATTTTATTTTTATTTTTATTTTTTTTGGTTTTAATTATGTAAATGGTACATACAATTTCAAGTGCAGTTTTAACTAGCTTATGTATGTTTCCTGTTATTTTAACAAAATAAAATTCAATTCAATTCAATTCAATTCAATGTCAACATCAGTGGTAAAAATAAGATTTAAATAGTTATTACCTCTCTGGTAAGGGGTTCTAGTAACTGGGTAATTCACTAAACAAAACAAACCAGTTGTATTCATTCTGATTACCAAAGACTGGTATTTTTTATCCCATTGGATACCAGGGAGATTTAAATTCCCAGTAAGTATTATACACTGCCATCAAAATTGTAAATTAGGTGCTCAAGCAGTCAAAAATTAATTCATCTTCCATTGTAGAAGTTTGAGGATGTCTATACAAACATATAGTTAGTATTTTTTAAGTCCTTAAATACCACATCACTAGCTGTTATCTCTATAAGTACTTAAATACCACATCACAAGCTGTTATCTCTACTTCAGAATATTTTGGGACAATTTCTACATAAATTATTTGGTGCTGTGTTCTAATGAGATTTAAAACCCCTCCATGATTAACATTCTTCTGCCTGTCATATCGCAAAATATTGTAATTATTTTTTGGATCAAGAGAATTGTTTAAAATTTCTAGCAAAAGCCAGCTTTCAGTGATAAAAAGAAAGTCAAAAAGTTTGTTGTTGTTGTCCTTTGCTAGTTACCAGGGTTTCGTTCAACCCTGGTTCTTTTCGTCTGGCACGCTCCTCGCCTTGCTCACCCCCTCTTCCCACTCTTGGAGAAGATCAGCAACCGTTGCAGGGTTCTCCCAAAAGTCCTCTCGTCTCAAGGTCGTATTAATGTGTGTGTGGGGCTCAGGCCCTTACCGTGTGGCCATTGCGGCCTAGCCCACAACCGGAGGGTAAAGTCTATCTTTTCATACATTGTTGTGCAACCAAAAGATAAGCATTCCTACCACGGTAAGGTGAATTCCGACTAAACGTAGGCCTAGGGACTAGCTGTAAGATAGGAAAAATAAATTGTGCTTTTACATTTGGTAGATCATGTTACTCTCAACTTACACTTATATTTATGTCCTTTTGCCTCTATTTCTTTAATCCTTTTATGCTATCTAACTATCATATTATTATTTAGTTAACCTTAATTTAGAATTTGGTGTTTTTGGTTATTTCCTTTTCAATATTATTATTATATTATTCTCATATAAAAATGTAAAACTCACATCTGCTCCCTAAAATCCCCTGATAGGGGTGGGGTTTTGACTAAAATTCTACATCAACAACAGTGCTGATATAGGGTATTAGGCGGCAATATGGAATATCCATCGCCGGCCCGCTTCAGCTATATAAAAAAAAAGATGTTGTGTTGCGTGTATTTGTGTTTTGCCTAGCGGGCAGTTTGGTGATATGTATTGTGTAGGATTGATTTTGTGTAGGTAATAGTAAAGGAAAGGAGATTTCCTCGTCCTAAGTTGGGCGAGGGTTCTCCTGACCCCGCGAGGAAGATTTTCTTCCTCGGTGCTTATTGCTCGTGCTTTTGTTTGAAGTATTGGGTTTATTGGAGTGTTGTTGATGTGGTTTGTGACTGTGTTTGTGTGGATTTGTTGTTTTAGTGCTTTGTAAGTTTTGTTGTGTATGTCTGTTGGAATGTTTGTTGTGTAGTTGTTGTGAAATATTGTTTGCTTTTGTTGTCAAAAAGTCAAAAGTTTGTTGTCATACACAGTGACGTCAAAATATCAAACTCTGCAAGAGAATTTCTGAGGCTTCTTGCATTGAAATACAATGCTCTTAGTCTTCTAATATCTGTATTGCAAGAAGAGGACCGCACAAATTCCTATGTTGAGTTTGATATTTGTTTTTTTATTACAAATATTTCTTTTTTAATGTTATCATACAAAAAATTGTCGCCCAAATTGTTATATCTTATGAAGATTTTAGAGCTGGGAAACTTTTCCCTGTGCTTCTATTGAATGTCAATTAATTTAGATTGCGTAGCCCTTTGTTCACTGGTAAGAGATGGGCGAATAAAAACTCCTCTGTACTTCGCACTGCCCTTAAGATTTCTTCCAGATCAGGTGATGGGGTTGCGGGCTGTGGTGTGACGAGTTTTACTTTAAGAATTCTGGGTCTAGTCTGCGTTTACCTATGCGGAAGCAATCCACAACCACCACGTCATTTCAAGCTGTTGTTGTTCAAAGTGTCAATTAACTCTTGCGCCTTCAAAGTGTCATTGTTCGTTTCAGGTAGTCCAAAAACGACTGCAAAAGGAGCATGTTTTTTTTGCGTCAAGTTTAGTAACACAGTCATCAAATAGTTCATTTAACAGCGGTAAAAGTTGCTTTATGACTTCCTGGCAAACATCAGCCACCACAACAGATAGGCTCTGGGGGCTTTACTTATTAGCAGCTTCTTCCAAGTTTTAAGTCGGATCTAAGGGGTAGAACTTAAGTAAAATATTGTTGAATTTAGGCGAATTCCCAGGCTATGACTGAATTACAGCAGCACATGAATTCTATCGAAGCTGAACTTTCTTCCAAAAGCAAGGAAATTGCACAATTAAAACATGAAAAGGAGGTGCGTGCTTTTTTTTTATTTCGCGGTTGTATTTTATAGTTTTTTCGATTTTAAAACCGTGGTTACAATTTTATTATTTAATTAATTATTTATATGGATTATTTTATCGCAATTTAGATTTGAACAAAATTTATTATGGACTATTATAATCTACAACCAAACAATTATTTCAGGCAATGGACATGTCGTTGAACGCTCAAAAGCAGGCCAACAAACAGACTGTGGAGGAACACAAGCGAAAGCAGAGCAGCATGGAGCTCCAGATAAAGCATTTTCAGGATGAAATCGCCGGATGGATAAAGAAAGAAGCTAACGCACGCGCTGAGAGGGACGTACAGAAAGCCAATTTGGCCGATGTAAGATCATTGTGTGTTATATTCCTTCAAACCTGTGAGAAACTCAATTATATATTGTGATAATTCAAAAGTTATGTGGTTGATTGCTGATGTTTGTTTAGTTAGAACAGAAATATACACGGGCTTCACAGCAGGAGAATGAGTTATCGGCAGGTTTGCAGACTATAAGCGATCAGCTGAAACAAACATCCATGAGTCTTCAAGAAGTTATTAAAACTTTTCAGGTGAGTTTATTCTTAAAAATTAATAAAAAAATTGCCAGTATGAATCTTACAGTTTTAACAGTATTAGTAAAGCCAAAATTTTTTGGTAATTTATAACTTTTACAATTTTAAAACAACACTTTGCAAATTTTTCCTTGGAGGTTCTAAATATAAAGAGTTATTGCGATATCTGCGATGCCTGGGGCCTGTTTCATAAAATACTGGTCTTCGTAAATTACAAATCTATCAATAACTTTTTTTATTCTGAACCATTTGCGTTGAAATTTGAAATGAAAAAAGATTATATGCCATGTGCAAACTATTTAAAATTTCATGTACGTAGCTGTTGTGTGTTTAAAGTTATTCCAGTTTTAAACTTTTGGCCACTGGAAATATTTAACAAGTTCTCAAAAGAAAAATTTACCCTACTCCGAGTAGGGTAAATTTTTTCTTTTGAGAACTTGTAAAAAATTACAAGTGGCCAAAGTTTAAAACTGGAATAACTTTAAACACACAACAGCTACGTACATGAAATTTTAAATAGTTTGCACGTGGCATTATAATCTTTTTTCATTTCAAATTTCAACGCAAATGGTTCAGAATAAAAAAAGTTATTGATAGACTTGTAATTTACAAAGACCAGTATTTTATGAAACAGGCCCCTGGAGTGTTTTACCAAATTTTCAGGAGCTTTAAATATTTTTTTCCTTCAGAAAATATCAAAAGACATTTTCTTTATGAAAGTGTTCATGTTTGTTGGTTCTGAAGAAACCGAACTCTTTTCTTTGCCTCTTAGTACTCTGGACGATTCTTATATGATTTTTTGTTTTGATGCCAATTTTGTCAAGGTATGGGTCATAACAGACCTGTGCACTGCCCCCCTCCCCGAGTTAAAACGGGGGGGGGGCAATTCCGAAATGGGGGGGCAACTTTTTTGAAACCGGGGGGGGGCAAGCAGGGGGAAAAAAGAGAAAAAAAGAAGGGACACGGAAAAAAAGGGACAAAAAAGCGAAAATAAGGTAAAAATAGGTCTAAAATGGCTTAAAAAACATTGTAATAGGCTAAAAACTGCAAAAAATTCGCGATGATGGCGTCATCGTAGGTCAAAAATGGCGTCTTAATTTTATATACTTAAATAAAACGGGGGGGGGCAATAAAACGGGGAGGGGCAAATCCTCCAATAAAACGGGGGGGGGGACATTTCCAGACCGTGCACAGGTCTGGTCATAACGCCCTCTCTCCTCAGCAAAATCATAAACCATTACAACCGCCGGTTTTAGGGGCTTTCTTTTTCTTTCAACCTTTTTAGGCGCGGTTTTTTATATTAAACTATGTCACAACTCCCGTTGTGTTAATGTTTCAGAAATATGACGCCTTATAACATTTGGTGAGCGATACACGTCCATTGGTACACCACATATTTGCCCTTGCCTGCCTTGCCGTGACTGGCAGGTTGTAACTACTTACCGGCAGGTTGTGGAGCAGGACCACGGCCTGGACTAGTGGTGGACGTATGGCTCAAACCTTATATGGTTTGTTAGATTGGAAGTAGAAGGCTGCGCGCTTCAATCTTGGTGGGGAGGTTTCACAACTCCCGTTGTGTTATTGTTAATGTTTCAGAAATATACCGCCTTATAAATATGAGTTGTAATGTAACACTGTCGAGCGATGGTTTAACGCAGCACGTCAGTCAATGAGGTACTGAGGTTGAAGATTACAGGTTCAAGTCCTGCATCGCTCATTTTTCAGTCAAAAAGCTAAAAATAGCAAAGTGTTTCGATTTCTTCTTTCAAAAACTCGATTTATCCGGCCTCATATTTCTGGACGTTACACATGCTATTTGAGTGACACATCGTTTAAAAAATCATTTTTTGCTATTTTCATATCAAAACTGTCATATCTCTTAAATTATTACAGATATTTAATAACTTAAAGAAAAATACAAAGAACCTTTAGAGGGGTAGGGTTAACAAATGATTTTATCAAAAACAATATAAACCCTAAATCGCTCTATGAAACAAGAAAATGAGAAATTGGAAAATCGTTGCAGTGATCTTCACACAATGGTTTTTCGCCTTTGAATAATTTAATTGCGACTTAAATCTTGTAACTATCTGCGTTTTCAAGACCTTTCTATCCTGTTCACTAGAATTTCCAGGGAATTTTCAGTAATTATATTTAACCTAAACTGAAAGGTCAATTTTTATGGAAAAGTATTTGAATTCGTATTATGCTACATTGTGCTTGATAATTTATTGCTTAAATTAAATTATACCAGTAAATTGAAGATTATTTTCATCAGTTAATCTCATGTTTTTTCAAGTACACACATAAAAAAAAGAAAAAAAAATAGAAAAAGAGAAAAAAAACACAATGAAATGATGAAAACAGAAAAATTAAACTATGCATAAACTATGCTTAGTATAATATTAATTCTGTTATCTGATCATTACAAATTACAAAGTGAGCAAGCACGGTACCTGCGACTGGGGGTTGCTTATCAAAGATATATAATTGATAAGCTTAAAAGAATAGCTAAGGAGTCCAGAGACTGGAGTTTAGATAGGTTAACCCCACCCCTACCCTCAACTTTGACGAAATTTTAACCCCTCCCTTTCCTCCTTTGTTTCTTCTCAAGTATTTACTGGTTAGGAAGAGCTAACCCTTTTCTATACCTTTGTAAAAAAAACTGAAGAGAAAAAAAGTTGTTAAAAACGACCGTTTGACTTTTTTTTAGGTTTATTCTATTTAAAGATTTAAATAGCATTACAAACCTCAAATGTGCAATAAAAATGTTTTTTACACTTTTGGCTTAAAATAATATAAATAATGCATCACTAAATCCTAGTTTAACCCATTGCGGAGATAATAGTCCTTAGGTTATTGTTTTTATAGGTTAAAACCTATATAATTGAATAATAATGTTATTTAGCTTCAAAAAGTTATAGTACTGTTTTTTTAATAGAAATGTAGGCTCCAATTATTACTTTTTCAAATAAAGAGTGTGTGTTTGTCTCAGCGAAAAACTTCACATTTGATACTTTTTTTTCAAGGAAGTGGGAGTAAGAAATTTCTAGGCTCTATTAAAAAATCCTCTATCTCAAACCCCTTTTTCTGATCTGTATCCTCAGCTTATAGTTCAAAACAACTTGTTCAAAGCACTGCGCATTAAAAGAATCACACGTTACTATGTTTTTTCGTAAAATTAAAACTAATTGTAACACATTAATTTAACTCCCAATACAGATTGCTTCGCTTGAAAATGATATTTCCCTGTCGGAAGCACAAAAACAGACCGCGGAAAAGCAAGTGGTGGAACTGAAAAAAGAAGTGGACACTCTTCAAACGGACATTAACACTTGGAAAACTCGTCACGCAGAATTGGTGGAACAGCGAGCTCTGTTCGAATCTGAACAGCTTAATCAAAGCAGGTATGTGATAACCAATTGTCTGTATTGTTGATTTTTAAGATTGCCAATTTTTGGCACTAAATTTAAATCGCTATCATTCATTTTTCTACCTGGCACTATGCGGTGCGAGCGCAGTAAAAGCGGGATTTGATTTTTAAACAACATGTTTTGTTAATTTTAATTAAAACAAAAAGGAGTTAAACTAAAGGGCCAAAAACAAAGTTCCTCTAAAATTTTAGACGACCTCATTTCAGAGTATTAAAAAAACAGTCGATTAAGGGATTAAACCCGTGACTTTTGAAAATCAATTCTGACCTTGTAGTAATGCAGTTCACAAATAAACGCAAACAAGCAATGAGCGGAAAAGCACAAAACGCATTACTACCCTGTGCCTGTCTTTTACGCTATTAATAAAAAGGGATAACTGATTTATTATTTTTTTGCTTTAAAGAAAAGAGCTTGACAATGCACTCAAGAAAAATGTGGAATCCGCTGCGGAAATTGCCATGCTCCAGAGCTTTGTCACCGAACTGAAAAAAGAAATCGAAAACATGACTGATGAAAACACAAATGTCACGTAGGACTTTTTATAGTCGGTTTTCTATTACAATAAGGGTTGTGCAACTAAGTGTTCAAAAATTTTTAAATTGTTTCAATAAACTATTTTTTTTAAAATGAGAACACAATTTTTTGTAATGTTTCTTTTGCCAGCAATATTTGAGACATAGCAGACATATGAGATTGTTTCATAGTGATTTTATTATAAGGGTAAAAAATTACTAGAATTGACTTAGTTTTTTTTTATTATTTTAAATGAATTCTATCATAGTTAATTTATGTCAGCCGTCAATTCAAATAAATAAAAAAAATTCTTTTTAGATCACATTTAAAAGATATGACTGCTAAACATGATGCTGCTGAAGCGAAACTTGTGGAATTAAATAAGAATTTTCAAGGGGTATGTTTTATTGTTTAAAAATTACAATGAATATTCCGACCCACTTACAGTAAATTCCCTGACGAAGAGCTGTGTCTTATCAGCATCGAAACGTTGGTTTTAATAAATCTTTTAAATATTGTCAGTTAGCCATGCAAAATCACGTGCCATCTTCAACTAATTACAATGGATATTCGTTTAGGGGAATAAGGTTTTACAAGCATACGGGCAAGTTGGTCCGCAAAGGGGTTTTAATTCGATTTAGGGGGAAGGGGTAAAAATCCCGAGAAACTATTATAATCATAACTCATTAATCATAGAAGCCCCAAAACCAGTTAAATTATTTATTAAACTAATTTACGTGTTTTTTTTTAATTTGCTATTTTTCTGGAACTTTATTAGGCACGAGCTTTGGGACGACGATACAAAACACAAAACGCAGAACTGGTTAAAGAATTGGAACAGCTGAAGGCGGATCAGCCAACCGCACAAGCAGCTGAAACTTTTGCCAACCAAGAAGCCATGGAGAATGCGAAAAAAGAAAACGAAGCACTTACGTCCACCAATAAAGAGCTTCTCGTTAGTTTTAAATAGCGTATTCTTTGATATTTAGAAGGGAATGTTTATAATTACTATATTATTTTGAAGTTTTGTATGAACTGTAAGCAAAAATTTTAATCTCCACAACATTGATGGGTTTGTTCCTTAGTCAGTTAAAAGCTTATTAAATGACGTTTTAGTAGAAAGTATATTAAAATATTAAAAAGTTTTTAATAAAAGTATATATACTTTTATATATATTTAGTTATAACTAATGAGGCGGGGAAAAAAGCAGAAAGTTTAGAGAAGCCTTTTAAAATTAAAAAACTTTAAAATTAAAAAGTAATGTTTAGCAGCCAAAGTTAAAGCAAATTGTAAGCGTTCAACCCAAATTTTAGTTTCTATTATAACAATAGTCAAATTCTATGTTTAGGAAATTCTTGCCATATCATAATAATTATGGTTTATTCATTTTCCTAAAAAATAAAATCAAACTGGTTTTAGTTGGTGTTATTTTTTTATTTTATATATATCAAAAGATGCTTTTAGCTCAGCATAAAAATAAAACTTAACTTTAAAAATTTATTTAATCTCAAATGACAATAGACTTTAAAAAATCCAATAATATTTGGTTAAAATTTTTGTTCATAACTTTATTGAACCCATATCTTAAAACTACGACCTTAATTAAAAACATCGGTAAATGAAAAAAAAAATTGCTTCAGCTGTAATAAAAATATAATGTTTCCTTATTATAAAATTCATAATTACATTTTTAATGGTAAATTTAATAAAAATGTTATTATTTAAAATAGTGATAGCTCCGAAGCAGAGCTCCGCTTTTAAGAGCTCCGGAGCAACCCCTGGAGCTCTGGAATTCCAGAACTTCGCTCTATTTTTGTACTAATTTTATGACTTATTAAAATAGTGATGCTATTGATTATTTTGTCAAAATTTTTTTGTAAACTAAATTTTTTTCAAAACTTATATAAAACAATAAAAATAGTCTTAGAAATGCAGATCGAGGAACTTATTATGTATTTCCAGCTTAAATAAGCTTAAAATCGCTCATTTAGGAGGCGGAGCTCCGTAGCTTCGGAGCTCAGGAGCGTGATATTGGAGGGTAGGAACAACACTAATTTAAATACGTTTTTTCTTACAGGATAAATGTGATGAATTACAGCAAAAATGCGATTTGCTTAGTATGCAATTGACTACTCGGCGTTTAACAGTAGCTTCAGAAGTCAACAAAGCAAATGATGATTTTCAAAAGGTAGATAAAAAACTATTTTATTTTTTCTGAAAAAAAAAATGTTAATCGCTTAAAAATTTCAATCTGGTGAAAAGACTTACATAAATACAACCATACATGAGCAAGCTAGGAGGGTGTGGCTACCCCGGGTAAATGGCCCTTGGAAAACTAGGAGGTGTCCAGGAGGGATCCGTCCCCCCAAGCTTTTTGGGAAGGTGGACCCGGGGTTCTAGAGGGGGGTCAAGAGGTCCGGTTCTCAAACAAAGTTATTTTAAATCATTGATATAAGTTTTTTAGCACTAATATAGAATTTTATAACCAAAATAGACTATTTTATATAAAAAGGTATCAAAAAACTGTTTTTTACTACAAAAATGTGTTTGTGGCAATAAATTTTGACCTAGATTTACATAAAATTTGGATCGGAAGGGGAGGGGACTGAGAACTCTAAACGGCGGTAGGTTGTCAAAATAAAAAAATAGTTATTATTTTCTTTGGGGAGGATGGATTTCACTCTGACTCTACCCCCCGTCTTATGTTTATGTATGAACACAACCCGGAAAACTAGTATAATACTTGATAAAACATTTATTGCAAGAATTATTTTTAAAAAAATAAAGACACGGCAGGGATCATTTGAAAATAGCAGAAAGATTATTAAAATAAAATTATCTTGAGGTTTTAGGGACTAGACCCACAACCCTGATGTCATCCGTAATTTTTGCACTGAATTATTGTAATGAATTAATTTTTAAAGCAATTATTTTCTCAATTTCAATTTAAGAGTTTATTTTTAAGATATTCTGAACAAAAACATTCATTTTGGGCTCATTTAGTATTACGTCAGCATGACGTATGGCAATTCATGGATTCAAAATTTTCTATTTTAGCGTTTCGCTGAGTTGAAAGCGCAACAACAACAGCTAAACAAATCATTAAGTACAGCGGGTACAAAAATGGTGACTATGAAAGGTCAGTTGTTTTTAACTTGTTTCGTTAGTCTAAAAAAATTTTAGTTCAAATTTTTGCTTAAAGTAAAGCTGCCCTTCAGATGACCAACTCTATTTCATTGACAGACCTGTGAACAGTCTAAAAATGCCCCCCCCCGCTTTATTGGAGGATTTGCCCCCCTCCCCCCTCCCCGCGAAAAAATGAAAAATATCCAAAAATTGACACCATTTCTACCTATTATGACGCCATCATCACGAAATTTTTGCAGTTTTTCACCCTATTTCAATGCGATTAAGCCATGTTAGACCTCTTTTTACCTTATTTCCGCTTTTTTTGTCCCTTTTTTTCTATTTTTCCTTCTTTTTCTCTCTCTCTCCTTTTTCTTCTGTTTTTTTTCTTTCTCCCCTGCTCTGCCCCCCCGTTTTTTTGCCCCCCCCGTTTTTAAAAAAGTTTCCCCCCCCGCCCCCCCCCCCCCGTTTTGGGGAATTGCCACCCCCCTGCCCCAATAAAACCCTGGGAGGGGGGAGGGGCAGTGCACATGTCTGCATTGACAACTGTTTACTTGTTTAAATGATTGTCTAATTATTTTCGCTTCCTAAGATGAGCACGGTAAAATAATGTCACGTCAAAATAATCTTTATCCAAACCTCCGGCCGAGACTACCCTACATCCTCCTACTAATTCCTATTTTTAATTCTCCTAACAAAAAAAATTTACTCCCTAAATCCAGGCCAAATCTATCCCTCGTATTAAACCAAGCAACATTAATTCTTATTTGTTTTTCTTAAGTCTAACAATCGCCCAGAAATTGCAAGTTAAAAAAAATTTAGGTGAAATTCAGACTTTGCGAGCTGAAAAGCAGAAAATGGAGGAAAATAAAAAAGATTTTGAGCAACAATTGGATGAAACCACATCAGAACGAACAGCATTTAAATCTCAAAATAGTATATTTTTATTAATCTTATATTCTAAAAAATTAAATTTACTTATTTTGTTTGCTTATTACTGAAAAAATTGAAAAGCGGTGCTGTGGAAACAAGATGTAAAATTGATATAATAAATAATTTTGTTTTTGTTTGCATAGCCAGTTTTTATTCACGTGACTTATTCTAGAAATGCTGCTGCCATTGCGAGTTGAAGCCATAGGTCTTCTGCTTTTAATTTGGTAGAATTTTTGGTGCAGTTGAAAAGGTGGTGGACATCATGAGGTTTCTGGTTGCATTTTGGGCATTCGTTTTTTTGATTAGAGAGTTAATTCTTGATTTGTATGAATTTAGATGATGACAAAATCCGGATCTTAGAGGATTAATTTGGAGCTTAGATAGAGATTCTTTTACAAAGTAGTTGTGAATGTTAGTCTGGATAGCTTTTTCGGTGAAAGTTTGGTTGAAGAAACTTTCTGCTATTTATTGGACCATATTTTTGATTGGAGAGTGTGTTTCAGAGTAGACTGTGGTATCGTCAGAATAAGAGACGATTTTGACGCCAGCAGCTGGAGGAGGTATGTCCGATATGTAGAAGTTAAAGAGAGTTGGTTAAATGACTGAGCCCTGAGGCACGCCTGTTTGTACTATCCTGCGTTTGGAGATTGAGTCTCTGAAAGGAGTTTGGTTGATTCTGCCTTTGAGATCATTTAGCCATCTGATTAGATAGGCTGGAAGTTTGCTGTTTACTATTTTGCTGATTAAAATTTCTATGCTGATGATGGTGTCAAAGGCCTTGGTAAGGTCCAAGGCTGTTATTATTGTTCGTTTGGGTGGAGCATTTTGATTGAAACCGGTTGCTATTTCGTTGGTAAGTTGAAGAAGAGTAGTAGTTGTTGAGTGTTTTGGTTTGAAGCCGTGCTGATCTGGATGGTGTTGTAAATGTTGGAGAAGGATTGGAAGAATTATTTTTTTAAAAACTTATAGCTGGGCAGAGAAGTGAAATTGGTCTGTAAGAAGTAGAGATAAGGTGATCTTTTCTGGGTTTGATAAGTGGTATTATAGTTGTAGTTTTCCAGATTGTATGTATGCTATGTGTTTTTAGTGATAAGTTGAACAGATCAGTTAGATATTGAACGCCGAGAGGACCAAGGTTTTTAGGGTGAAAGATGGTTAGATTGTCTAGGTCAAAAGCTTTGGAGTTGTTTGATGATTTTATGGCGTTTTTTACTTCTGTGGTTGTGATATTTTTAGGTTCTTGATTGAGTTTTTAATGTTTCTAATTAATTTTTGATTTTTTAGGTGTTTTAAAAGGTTTGTTTGGAGTAAATTGTTTATTGAAATTGTTTACTAATAATTGAGGGTCGTTGATTAAATTTCCATTCAAGTTTATTGTGCGATTTGGGGTTGGTGAGTGTTTCTATATTCCAGTGATTTTATAATGCTGTTTCCCAGAGTTTTATAATAAATGAATAGTGGATGATAACGTCGGAGATACAATAAATTATTACAAACCTTTTGTAAACATAGAGAATTTCCGTCTCGGTGCCCTAAACCACAATTGAATTTAGAATGTGGCTTGTAATTAATAATTAAAACGGGTTTTAATAAAAAGAAATATATTAAATTGAGTTAACAAATTAAAAAAATCAAGAAGTTTAATTTTAGTGGAACAGAAATTGAGACTGGATGCGCTGACGTCCAGAGCACAACCAATGCGAGCAAGTCATACAGTCGCTCCAGAATCAAACACTCCGAGCTTTTGCCTAGCATCTGCCTCTTTTTGGCCCTCCCTTGGTCCTCTCGGCGTTCATATCTACTGATCTTTCATACTTATCACTAAAAACACATAGCATACCTAACAATCCTGGAAAATTGCAACTATAATACCACTTATCAAACCCAGAAAGGATCACCTCATCTCTACTTCGTACAGACCAATTTCAATTCTCTGCCCAGCTATAAGTTTTTAAAAAAATAATCCAGCCGATCCCTCTCCAATATCTACAGCACCATTCAGATCAGCACGGCTTCAAACCAAAACACTCAACAACTACTACTCTTCTTCAACTTACCAACGAAATAGCAACCGGTTTCAATCAAAATGCTCCACCCAAACGAACAATAATAACAGCCTTGGACCTTACCAAGGCCTTTGACACCATCATAAGCATAGAAATTTTAATCAGCAAAATAGTAAACAGCACACTTCCAGCCTATCTAATCAGATGGCTAAATGATCTCAAAGGCAGAATCAACCAAACTCCTTTCAGAGACTCAATCTCCAAACGCAGGATAGTACAAACAGGCGTGCCTCAGGGCTCAGTCATTTAACCAACTCTCTTTAACTTCTACATATCGGACATACCTCCTCCAGCTGCTGGCGTCAAAATCGTCTCTTATTCTCACGACACCACAGTCTACTCTGAAACACACTCTCCAATCAAAAATATGGTCCAATAAATAGCAGAAAGTTTCTTCAACCAAACTTTCACCGAAAAAGCTATCCAGACTAACATTCACAACTACTTTGTAAAAGAATCTCTATCTAAGCTCCAAATTAATCCTTTAAGATCCGGATTTTGTCATCATCTAAATTCATACAAATCAAGAATTAACTCTCTAATCAAAAAACGAATGCCCAAAATGCAACCAGAAACCTCATGATGTCCACCACCTTTTCAACTGCACCAAAAATTCTACCAAATTAAAAGCAGAAGACCTATGGCTTCAACTCGCAATGGCAGCAGCATTTCTAGAATAAGTCACGTGAATAAAAACTGGCTATGCAAACAAACAAATTATTTATTATATCAATTTTACATCTTGTTCCACAGCACCGCTTTTCAATTTTTTTCCGTAATAAGCAAACAAAATAAGAAATTTAATTTTTTAGAATATAAGATTAATAAAAATATACTATTTTGAGATTTAAATGCTGTTCGTTCTGATGTGGTTTCATCCAATTGTTGCTCAAAATCTTTTTTATTTTCCTCCATTTTCTGCTTTTCAGCTCGCAAAGTCTGAATTTCACCTAAATTTTTTTTAACTTGCAATTTCTGGGCGATTGTTAGACTTAAGAAAAACAAATAAGAATTAATGTTGCTTGGTTTAATACGAGGGATAGATTTGGCCTGGATTTAGGGAGTAAATTTTTTTTGTTAGGAGAATTAAAAATAGGAATTAGTAGGAGAATGTAGGATAGTCTCGACCGGAGGTTTGGATAAAGATCATTTTGACGTAAGGACTTTACCGTGCTCATCTTAGGAAGCGAAAATAATTAGACAATCATTTAAACAAGTAAACAGTTGTCAATGCAGACATGTGCACTGCCCCTCCCCCCCTCCCAGGGTTTTATGGGGGGGGGGGGGGTGGCAATTCCAAAACGGAGGGGGGGGGGGTCACGGCGCACGGGGGCAACTTTTATGAATCGGGGGGGCAAAAAAAACGGGGGGGCAAGCAGGGGAGAAAGAAAAAAACAGAACAAAAAGGAGAAAAAGAGAGAAAAAAGAAGGAAAAATAGAAAAAAAGGGACAAAAAAAGCGGAAATAAGGTAAAAATAGGTCTAACATGGCTTAAATCGCATTGAAATAGGCTAAAAACTGCAAAAATTTCGTGATGATGGCGTCATAATAGGTAGAAAATGGCGTCAATTTTTGTATATTTTTCATTTTTTCTCGGGGAGGGGGGAGGGGGGCAAATCCTCCAATAAAGCGGGGGGGGGGCATTTTTAGACTGTTCACAGGTCTGTCAATGAAATAGAGTTGGTCATCTGAAGGGCAGCTTTACTTTAAGCAAAAATTTGAACTAAAATTTTTTTAGACTAACAAAACAAGTTAAAAACAACTGACCTTTCATAATCACCATTTTTGTACCCGCTGTACTTAATGATTTGTTTAGCTGTTGTTGTTGCGCTTTCAACTCAGCGAAACGCTAAAATAGAAAAATTTTGAATTCATGAATTGCCATACGTCATGCTGACGTAATACTAAATGAGCCCAAAATGTTTTTGTTCAGAATATCTTAAAAATAAACTCTTAAATTGAAATTAAGAAAATAATTGCTTTAAAAATTAATTCATTACAATAATTAAGTGCAAAAATTAGGGATGACATCAGGGTTGTGGGTCTAGTCCCTAAAACCTCAAGATATATTTTATTTTAATAATCTTTCTGCTATTTTGAAATGATCCCTGCCGTGTCTTTATTTTTTTAAAAATAATTCTTGTAATAAATGTTTTATCAAGTACTATACTAGTTTTCCGGGTTGTGTTCATACATAAACATAAGACGGGGGGTAGAGTCAGAGTGAAATCCATCCTCCCCAAAGAAAATAATCTAGGGGCCCCTTTCCCCAACTATTTTTTATTTTGACAACCTACCGCCGTTTGGAGTTCTCAGTCCCCTCCCCTTCCGATCCAAATTTTATGTAAATCTAGGTCAAAATTTATTGCCACAAACACATTTTTGTAGTAAAAAACAGTTTTTTGATACCTTTTTATATAAAATAGTCTATTTTGGTGTAAAAAATTCTATATTAGTGCTAAAAAACTTATATCAATGATTTAAAATAACTTTGTTTGAGAACCGGACCTCTTGATCCCCCTCTAGAACCCCGGGTCCACCTTCCCAAAAAGCTTGGGGGGACGGATCCCTCCTGGACCCCTCCTAGTTTTCCAAGGGCCATTTACCCGGAGTAGCCACACCCTCCTAGCTTTCTCACATGTATGGTTGTGTTATGTAAGTCTTTTCACCAGATTGAAATTTTTAAGCGATTAACATTTTTTTTTTCAGAAAAAATGAAATAGTTTTTTATCTACCTTTTGAAAATCATCATTTGCTTTGTTGACTTCTGAAGCTACTGTTAAACGCCGAGTAGTCAATTGCATACTAAGCAAATCGGATTTTTGCTGTAATTCATCACATTTATCCTGTAAGAAAAAACGTATTTAAATTAGTGATAATCCTACCCTCCAATATCACGCTCCTGAGCTCCGAAGCTACGGAGCTCCGCCTCCTAAATGAGCGATTTTAAGCTTATTTAAGCTGG
Organism: Microlaimidae sp. YZB2_3; assembly: GCA_030248175.1. Taxonomy (NCBI): domain Eukaryota; kingdom Metazoa; phylum Nematoda; class Chromadorea; order Desmodorida; family Microlaimidae; species Microlaimidae sp. YZB2_3. Next base: position 33,150 of record JASAMX010008252.1, read on the forward strand.
AAATACATAATAAGTTCCTCGATCTGCATTTCTAAGACTATTTTTATTGTTTTATATAAGTTTTGAAAAAAAATTTAGTTTACAAAAAAATTTTGACAAAATAATCAATAGCATCACTATTTTAATAAGTCATAAAATTAGTACAAAAATAGAGCGAAGTTCTGGAATTCCAGAGCTCCAGGGGTTGCTCCGGAGCTCTTAAAAGCGGAGCTCTGCTTCGGAGCTATCACTATTTTAAATAATAACATTTTTATTAAATTTACCATTAAAAATGTAATTATGAATTTTATAATAAGGAAACATTATATTTTTATTACAGCTGAAGCAATTTTTTTTTCATTTACCGATGTTTTTAATTAAGGTCGTAGTTTTAAGATATGGGTTCAATAAAGTTATGAACAAAAATTTTAACCAAATATTATTGGATTTTTTAAAGTCTATTGTCATTTGAGATTAAATAAATTTTTAAAGTTAAGTTTTATTTTATGCTGAGCTAAAAGCATCTTTTGATATATATAAAATAAAAAAATAACACCAACTAAAACCAGTTTGATTTTATTTTTTAGGAAAATGAATAAACCATAATTATTATGATATGGCAAGAATTTCCTAAACATAGAATTTGACTATTGTTATAATAGAAACTAAAATTTGGGTTGAACGCTTACAATTTGCTTTAACTTTGGCTGCTAAACATTACTTTTTAATTTTAAAGTTTTTTAATTTTAAAAGGCTTCTCTAAACTTCCTGCTTTTTTCCCGCCTCATTAGTTATAACTAAATATATATAAAAGTATATATACTTTTATTAAAAACTTTTTAATATTTAATATACTTCTACTAAAACGTCATTTAATAAGCTTTTAACTGACTAAGGAACAAACCCATCAATGTTGTGGAGATTAAAATTTTTGCTTACAGTTCATACAAAACTTCAAAATAATATAGTAATTATAAGCATTCCCTTCTAAATATCAAAGAATACGCTATTTAAAACTAACGAGAAGCTCTTTATTGGTGGACGTAAGTGCTTCGTTTTCTTTTTTCGTATTCTCCATGGCTACTTGGTTGGCAGAAGTTTCAGCTGCTTGTGCGGTTGGCTGATCCGCCTTCAGCTGTTCCAATTCTTTAACCAGTTCTGCGTTTTGTGATTTGTATCGTCGTCCCAAAGCTCGTGCCTAATAAAGTTCCAGAAAAATAGCAAATTAAAAAAAAAACACGTAAATTAGTTTAATAAATAATTTAACTGGTTTTGCGGCTTCTATGATTAATGAGTTATGATTATAATAGTTTCTCGGGATTTTTACCCCCTCCCCCTAAATCGAATTAAAGCCCCTCTGCGGACCAACTTGCCCGTATGCTTGTAAAACCTTATTCCCCTAAACGAATATCCATTGTAATTAGTTGAAGATGGCACGTGATTTTGCATGGCTAACAGACAATAAGATTTATTAAAACCAACGTTTCGATGTTGATAAGACACAGCTCTTCGTCAGGGAATTTACTGTAAGTGGGTCAGAATATTCATTGTAATTTTTAAACAATAAAACTGACCCGGTGAAAATTCTTATTTAATTCCACAAGTTTCGCTTCAGCAGCATCATGTTTAGCAGTCATATCTTTTAAATGTGATCTAAAAAGAATTTTTTTTATTTATTTCAATTGACGGCTGACATAAATTAACTATGATAGAATTCATTTAAAATAATAAAAAAAACTAAGTCAATTCTAGTAATTTTTTAACATTATAATAAAATCACTATGAAACCATCTAATATGTCAGCTATGTCTGAAATATTGCTGTCAAAAGAAACATTAAAAAAAATTGTGTTCTCATTTTAAAAAAATAGTTTATTGAAACAATTTAAAAATTTTTGAACACTTAGTTGCACAACCCTTATTGTAATAGAAAACCGACTATAAAAAGTCCTACGTGACATTTGTGTTTTCATCAGTCATGTTTTCGATTTCTTTTTTCAGTTCGGTGACAAAGCTCTGGAGCATGGCAATTTCCGCAGCGGATTCCACATTTTTCTTGAGTGCATTGTCAAGCTCTTTTCTTTAAAGCAAAAAATAATAAATCAGTTATCCCTTTTTATTAATAGTGTAAAAGACAGGCACAGGGTAGTAATGCGTTTTGTGCTTTTCCGCTCATTGCTTGTTTGCGTTTATTTGTGAACTGCATTACTACAAGGTCAGAATTGATTTTCAAAAGTCACGTAGTTTAATCCCTTAATCGACTGTTTTTTTCATACTCTGTACTGAGGTCGTCTAAAATTTTAGAGGAACTTTCTGTCTCTTTGCCTCTTTAGTTTAACTCCTTTTTGTTTTAATTAAAATTAACAAAACATGTTGTTTAAAAATCAAATCCCGCTTTTACTGCGCTCGCACTTCGCATAGTGCCAGGTAGAAAAATGAATGATAGCGATTTAAATTTAGTGCCAAAAATTGGCAATCTTCAAAATCAACAATACAGACAATTGGTTATCACATACCTGCTTTGATTAAGCTGTTCAGATTCGAAGAGAGCTCGCTGTTCCACCAATTCTGCGTGACGCAATTTTCCAAGGTTAATGCCCGTTTGAAGAGTGTCCACTTCTTTTTCAGTTCCACCACTTGCTTTTCCGCGGTCTGTTTTTGTGCTTCCGACAGGGAAATATCATTTTCAAGCGAAGCAATCTGTATTGGGAGTTAAATTAATGTGTTACAATTAGTTTTAATTTTACGAAAAAACATAGTAACGTGTGATTCTTTTAGTCACCAGTGCTTTGGAAACAAGTATTGAACTATAAGCTGAGGATACAGATCAGAAAAAGGGGTTTGAGATAGAGGATTTTTTAATAGAGCCTAGAAATTTCTTACTCCCACTTCCTTGAAAAAAAAGTATCAAATGTGAAGTTTTTCGCTGAGACAAACACACACTCTTTATTTGAAAAAGTAATAATTGGAGCCTGCGTTCTATTAAAAAAACAGTACTATAACTTTTTGAAGCTAAATAACATTATTATTCAATTATATAGGTTTTAACCTATAAAAACAATAACCTAAGGACTATTATATTCCGCAATGGGTTAAACTAGGATTTAAGTGATGCATT
>JASAMX010008255.1:0-15305 GCA_030248175.1 Microlaimidae sp. YZB2_3
ATGCAATAAACAGAAAGATCTATTTATGTATTGCATTAGATTTTATTTTTGTATGTCTATACTAAAAGTTTGTATTTTGTGTACAGTGTGCAAATTAAGTAGTGGTTTTTAACTGGGTTTATTTTTTTTGTTTTCCGCGGTTGTGCTATTTTATTTGCAGTATATGCGCAAATATGCGCACAAGATTACCAAAAAAGTGCAGTGTACTTCAAAATGCAGTGCGTTCGAGTTAGCATGCTAGGATATGCGTAAAAACACTGCTACATTTTTAGCAGTGCCCATTTACACGACACATGCCTCAATAAGAACAGTTGTTTTGCCATTTTATGCGCACAACAGTTAATGGCAGTGCTCAAAAAATGGCACCAAATCGTTTCGCTTTTGAGACTGAGTGTCATATTTTTCCTTAATATATTATATAGTATTATATATTTTTGATATAATTAGGAAATAGGACGTATAATTAATTTAATTAAAACAAAAGTGCCGTAATAGGAGTGCTAAAATAAAAAAATCCCGATGGTCAAAAAGCAGCACTCTTAAAAAATCTAATGCTATAGTAAAAAGGATCGGACTAAATATTACCCTTATAAGGCCCGCGCGTGCTATTTGTTTAATCTCATGCATATTTTTTATCCATTTTTGCGCATACATTTTGAAGCCCTATTCCTTTAATCAAAAAGATGATAACAAGAATAAAGCTTCATCCTTCTGCTATGAGATTCATTTAGAAATAGTCTAAGTATAATTTTTAAACAAAATAATACCTTTGGCAATTTGGTAAAAAATAAAGTTTAAGTAAAAATAGACAAGGGTATTATTGTAATTACTTAAACAATGATACAAATAAAAAAAGTTTTTATATGTTAACCTAGATATATTTTGACAGTTTATGGCAATTACAAACATTGCGAATTATTTTACCCAGAAAAGCCCTTGCATCTGTTTGGCAGTGAATTCCTTGTAATTGTAGACGGATGCGGGTTGGTATATATCTATATGTAATTTAGGGTCGATGGAGCCGAGGGAGCTGAAAGCTGGAACTTGGAGCCAAAAATAGGGAACTTGGAGCCGTAAGTGGTGAACTTGGAGCTGTTATTTTAGAACTTGGAACCAAAAGTAAAAATCACTAAAACGTGTTCACTTTCACTAAATCTAAGGCGAAACCATTTTTTCCTAAAGGTCTAAGTTCCGATTGTTTGGGGCTCCAAGTTCCCAAAAAATTCCGATGAATACAAGTACCCTGCTTGTGGCTTAAAGTCCCGGGACTTGTCAATTTAAAAATATAATATTGGCGCAATTTATGAATTACAATCATTACAAAAATTGCGACTTAGTTTACCCAGAAAGGTCCCTGCATCTGTTTGGCAGTGAAAGCTTTGTAATTGTAGAAGGATGCGGTGTGATGGGGACAGTCGTGAAATCCAGCGTACTTCTTTACCATTTTCTGTGCGAAAGTTACTACACTCCCGTGTTTTGTGTACAACGCTTTAGAGACTATCTTCGATAATTGAGACCCTAAAAAGCAGTAGAAACATGAAACCAAAGTGTTTGTCGTAGACGTTTCGTTTTAAAGAACGTTTTTGAGTGTTTAAGACCCCAAAAGAAATGCAACACTATTAGATTGCTTTAAATCAGTGAACGTTGGGAAAAACACTATCAGTCAATAAATGCTGAGCAAAAAATCGAATCTCTGGGCGTTCTAAGCGCACCCGAAATCAACACCCCGTTTTTGCTGTCGTTGATTTTCACAGAGCAATAAACGAACAAGCATATCGTCGTTACTACGGTAAAATGAGCCACTGTCATTATAAAATACACTTTACTGTGACTTATTATGTAGTTAATAGGTTCCTGTTTTAAACTTAGAATGAGTCACAGTCACACATATTTTATACAAACTGTGGTTTATTTTGCCGTAGTAACGACGATATCCCTAGTTCTATTCCGTGTTTCCGATTCTTTATAAATCCAGGTGAATATCAAAATTGTCATAAAAAAATTAAGAGTTTATAAAGTCTTAAACTGTTATTCTAAAATTCGGTCCTGTCGTTTTGGGTTTAAATATTAAATATTAGTTTGCCGCTTGTCTTGTTTACATTCTTTCGGCAAAGCTCAAGCCTTTTAAAATTATGCGCTACTGAACCATTTTTTTCTTCAACTATACGCAAATAAAATCCAACTGACCTCGATAATTCCAGTATTGAATGGAATATTTAACAATAAAACCATTCAAAGTTTTTAACGAAAGTGGTTTAAAAGATAAAAACCCTTATTTTAGTAACTATTTATCAAATGATTTAATTTGGCGCCGAAATGCAAATTTTTTAAGGGCTAAAGTCGGACAATTTTAGTGTATTTTGTAAAAAGGTGGAATTACAAAAAAAATTGCGTTCTTATTTGTTTTTTTAAGGAAAATGTCATAACCGCACAATTTTAATTGATCCCCTCATGTCTGCATTTTGATTTTCGGCGTAACCAGATATACTTCAACCACAGTAACAAAAAATTTGACATACATAATTTGACATCCCTTAAATATAAAAAACGTGGAAAAAAACTATAAATTTAACGGATAACGGCATTTTTTTATTTTTACAAATTCAAAACTATGATGTATATACTTTTTTATATTGATTGATATCTATTAATACCCATGAATAAGAATAGGTTTTAGCGAATTCACACTCTGGAATCTAAGTTCCCCATTTGTGGCTCAAAATCTATAGCTTTAAGACTGGTTCATACTTATGACAAAACGTCCTTTGCACAAAGTCCAAAGAACAAAAGTCATTTGCTTAAAGGACAAACACAGGGTAAAAACATCCTTTGGACTTTGTCCAAAGCACAAAGTCCAAAGGACAAAATCCAAAGGACAACATGTTCATACTTTCTTGTCCTTTGGACTTTTCCCTTTGGATTTCCAAATTTAAGTAGCATTCATACTTCGTCCAAAGGAAAAAGTCCAAAGGACGTTTTGGCTTGTCCAAAGAACGTTTTGGCTTTTTCTAAAATTGTCCTTTGGACTTTTTCCAAAGGACGTTTTGTCATAAGTATGAACCAGCCTTTAATTGTGCTTTTAGCTTTAAGGCCTGTTTCACACCTTAGTGAGAAGTGGCAAGTTACAACGCGTTAACATCGCAGCAACTTAGTGAAATTGTAATATTATAAATGCACACAGAGCGCGTTTTCACTTATCACCTGTCATTTCGGTAGAAACCAGCCTAAAATTAAAACTAAAGCCTTTAGTCATTCTTTTCTAGTTAGCCAGGACTTCTGTTGTGATATTTATGATGTATTTATGTTTATTTTTGTATTTTTTTTATTTTTGTGTTTTTCTTTTTTCTGTAACCCAACTGGGTTGCCATTTTGTAACCTATAGTATGTATGTACTTACTAGAAAATAAATCTTATCTTATCTTAAAATCCAATCATTTACCTTTCGGAAACGCAAAGGCAAGCCAGGTGGCAGGATCGGCCTGATCAGTTGTAACTTTAAGATCACAGTTATTTCCTGCTATTGACAATAAACGCTGATGAGAGCCGTAATAAACCAATACACATGGTACAGTGCGGAAATGTAAAAGTAAACTTTATGCATTTTGTTTTTTTGTTTTTATGTTTTTATTTTGTGTTTCTTGTAGATTCCTTTAAATATAATTAAACTGTCCCTTTGCTTATGTGTGTGTGTTCGTGCGTGCGTGCGTGCGTGCGTGCGTGCGTGCGTGCGTGCGTGCGTGCGTGCGTGCGTGCGTGCGTGCGTGCGTGCGTGCGTGCGTGCGTGCGTGCGCGGGTGCGTGCGTGCTGCGTGCGTGCGTGCGTGCGTGCGTGCGTGCGTGCGTGCGTGCGTGCGTGCGTGCGTGCGTGCGTGCGTGCGTGCGTGCGTGCGTGCGTGCGTGCGTGCGTGCGTGCGTGCGTGCGTGCGTGCTTTCGTGCGTATGTGCGAATGGTGTTACCAGTAATGGGTGTGTAAGCCTTACAATATGTGATTACATTTTTGGTTTGTTTTTGGGTGTGTGCGCTTGTATTTGTGTTCGCTTCTTTCCATCGTCTTATTCTCATTCCTTAATAAATAAGATATTAGCGCCCGTACTGTACCAGAGATTTGTTGTTCTATGCGTTTTAGAGTTGTAAGCAGGTGGAATTCTTTGCATTCTTCTGGTATAAAAAACTTTAACAAAAAAATATTCTGAAAATTTTTAACTAGTTTAGAACTAAGAGCTTAGCCATAGGCAAGGCCATCTGTGGTAACATAAAATTTCTGGTTGATTTTTTATTCATTATATTTTATTACGATACATATTTTTTATTTACTGAGACTAGAACACCCAGAAATTTTGCTGCAGTATAACCTAATAAATAAAATTATATATCATGAATAAATTTAGAGTTGTTCTAAGATTTTTTATGTGAAATAAAATTTTCAGTCATAACGTTAAAAAATGTTAATGTATTATTATGTTTTTGTTATATACGTTGTGGTAAAAAGAATGACTTTCTACTTTTTTGCTAAGGTTTCTGGTGTTCGTAATAGAATATCATAACGTCTTTTTTTTATTTCATGATTCTTGAAAGATTTCAGTTTTATGGTCCGCACCGTTAAAAACGATCCAGTCTAATATATCGTTTGCTTTCGCAGGGAATAATTACACGATAATCGTGCAAAATCGCGCTTAAATCGTGCAAGAAATGTTTCTAAGCAACTAAAATCATAGATGTTTTTAGGGGGTACAGATAATCCAGGGTCCCCATTTCATAGGTGGGCAGCCTCCAGAATTTTGGGGGTATAGCCGACCCCCGAAGTTTGGGGGGGTGTCCCCAAAAATTTTTTGGGGTATACCTCGAATACCCCATTTTTAACGTTTTTAGTACTGGGACCCCCCAAATTTTGGGGGTACCCCACACACCCCCTCCCTAAAATTTGGGGGGGGGGTGTCGACTGTCGGCTATATTCGGGATTTTGGGTGTATAACTCCCCTGCCTACCTATGTCCGCTTCCCTCCCTCCAAAGATCAAAAGCGGACAAACTCTCCCATAGCAAAGCTCAGACCCACCCCCCTTCCCGACCCTCTTCCCCTCTAAAAATTTATGCCTCACACCCGGGATTGGTTCTCCCTCGCTCCAGCGGACCCATCCAAAAACATCTATGTCAAAAACAAAAATCCTGAGCTGTTTGGCAGAGCAAAACCCAACCTTGCAGGTCAAAAGATGGCAGGTCTATGCCTCTAGCTTCGGGGGGGAATCACCAGTTTCTCCTTGTAGGCGTGGACCGGTAGTCTTTTGAAGCTCTGCGAGGTATAGGGTTTAAGCCTGATAGGCACGATTTCTTCCTTCATATAAACAACCGTTTAAAACATAATCCAACAAAACAAATAAATAATTGAATACATACTCTGACCCTCCGCCGCTGATCTGAAATAACTCGAAAAAAACTTTCGACCTATTATAAATCGTAGCCTATCCTACCCGACAAGACCCGTTTACAACTCTGATGTGCTGAACGATTAAATCGTATCGATTTTTCGGCACCACTGACGGCGGATTCCACCTTTGAGCGATTCGGATCTTAACGAAAGGATTCTCCGAGGTTTCCAAGCCGTAAATCGGCTCCAACGGACGGTCCGTTACAAGGGTTTAAGGTCGATAGAGCCGAAGAAGCTTGAAGCCGAAAATAAAAACCTATAGGCACCTTGCACTAGATCTCGGTTTATACATGAAGTATGCAATATACATAAGTGTCACCGTAATAGATAATTACCGTATCTCCTATTTATCTTTTGTAGTATGCAGATCAACCGATCGAAATTTCGCGCGCTTTTGAGGGTTGATCTGCATACTACAAAAGATAAGTAGGAGTACGGTAATTATCCATTATGGTGACACTTAAGTTTATTGCATACTTCATGTATAAACAGAGTTCCAGTGCAAGGTGCCTATACCTAAGCCTAAGCGAAGCCCAAAAAAAGGTCCAAAACTTTTTCGACGTCTCCAAGTTCCCTATTTGCGGCTCTAAAGACCCTGTACCGTTATCAGCGTGTATTCCCCGTTGTAGATTTTCTGCGCGAATTCGTACTGGTCGGAAAACGGATCTTTCGGATTGAAATTAATCGGAGATAAGCGAGGAAAAAAGGCTTTAACTATGGGTATTATAGTGATGTTCCCTGGCGCTCCGAGCTACGTAGCTTCAAAGCGCAGCTTTACACGAATTTTAAAAAAATTATGCCCGGCGAATTTCACTAATGCAGGTTGGGTAGTCTTATACTGATTTTGGACAAACACAGGTTTCAACTATTCATGGGGTTTACAAAAAAGAAAACAACAAAAAAACACAAAAATTTAAGGTTAAAAACTTTCAAAAATAGATAATCTAACATTTGTCGAACCAAAAGGTAAATCTCATCATCATGATTGCTAGTTTGCCTTAAAAAAATTCCAGTTTTATATCAGGGCGCTGTTTATTAAAATCTACGAAAATTTAATTGTTTTTTAAAATGTTTTTTAACCTTTTTTTGTATAATTTTACAAAGAACTGTTACATAAATTTAGATTTACGTAACAGCGCACTGCTAGGAAATATTATAATTATAATACAGAATAATTATCGTTTGCTAATGATTTGCAAAACAGCTTTGTTGATTAAAAACATAAAAATATATGGGACTTTCTTTCTTCTATGGAACTACGTAATTCTTTCGCGGCGACTTTCTTGGCACTAGTGCAGAAAGAAAGGCATTAATCACTATACTTTGATCATTACGCTTAGCCTTCCGTCGCTTACTAGCGAGCTGCTGACCAGACGGGCGGAGTACAATGATATCACGAAAAAAAGGCAGATTTCCAGAATTAAAAACAAGACGGAGCTCCCGGTAGCATTCCCATGTAAAAATTCCGTCTGTTTCAAAAAAGAACGGAAAACTCGAAAAATGACTTCGCGGAATGGAAGTTTCGCGGGGGAAATAATTTGCATATGCGGCTTGTAAGGTTTTAGCGACGTCAAGTAGAAGAAACCGCTCGTGGATATTAGACAAAAGAACAAAAACAGCCATGTTAGAAAGGAAAACGGAGCGGTGAGAAATCTACAAGCAGCATTCTGTACTTCCTCGATTATTTTATGCGAAACTTAACATCCCATCCTGTAATTTAGGCGAAAAAAACAGGGCTTTATTGCGGATTGCACAAATAAAAAAAACTTTTTGAAAGTCATTGTTGACTTATTTTTAGGTTCGTAGGTTCCAAGTTTTTTTAGTTTGAGGTTTCTATTATGTCGTTATTATAACACAAGCAGTCACGATCATAAAAAGATCACGTGTTGGATGTGCGCCGCCAAACAGCCGCCATTTAGAAATTAAGGCGTTAACTCAGTTAGAGTAACTGACTTAATTTCGGCCAGGCCTTAATTTTGACCACCAATTTAGGGTGTTAGGAAATTGGCTAATTTTTAAAACACAAAAGAACTAGCATAAAAGTACTGGATGAATGTTGAATAAAGTGTTTTTGCAAAAGTTTTTTATTTGTGTTATTCTGCTCTATCAACATTTTCATACAAAAAGTGATTTTTTTGTGATTTTCTTAATTTTTGCTTTGTGATTAAACTGCATCAAATTTAGAACGAAGCATTATATAACCTTAAAATATTTTCTATTTAAGACTCAAAATTGTTAGATTTCATGTTTTGATATTTTTTTCAAATTCATTTTGCAGTTCGTTTAACTAACTGCGCATTTTAAGATTCCGTTAATTTCGACCACCTTAAAATTTAGGTAAAAGAATTTGCCGTTTTTTGCTGTTTTCAAATATCATCGTACTACCGTATATAAAAGATTTTTTTTTGCTCGTTTGACTTTTTTTGACGTTTTTTTAAGCCAAAAAAATTCAACAAAAAAAATTTTTTTTAAAAACTTCTTTTTTAAAGGTTTTGACATAGGGTATCTGACTTAATTTCGGCCAGGCCTTAATTTCGGCCGCCAATTTAGGGTGTTAGAAAATTGGCTTATTTTTAAAACACAAAATAACTAGCACAAAAGTAACTGAATGAATGTTGAATAATGTGTTTTTGCAAAAGTTTTTTACTTTTGGTATTCTGTTTTATCAACATTTTCATACAAAAAGTGAATTTTTTGTGGTTTTCTTAATTTTTGCTTTGTGTTAAACTGCATCAAATTTAGAACGAAGCCTTAAAATAACCTTAAAATATAACCTTAAAATATCCTCTATTTAAGGCTTAAAATTGTTATTTTTTATGTTTTGATATTTTCTTCAAAATCACTTTGCAATTCGTTTAACTAACTGCACATTTTAAGATTCCGTTAATTTCGGCCACCTTAAAATTTAGGTGAAAAAACATGCCGTTTTTCGCTGTTTTTAAATATTATCGTACTACCGTATTTATTTAGATTATTTTTTGCTTATTTGACTTTTTTTGACGTTTGTTTTTAACCGAAAATAAAAATTCAACAAAAATTACATGTTATTAAAACTTCTTTTTTTAAGGTTTTGACATAATTATTTAAAGTCTTGCTAATAGCTATTAAAGATTGCAAACGGGAAAAAATTTAGTTATATGTACCAAGAACAATAACTAAGATAAATCTGCAACCTTTAAAATTTTTATTGTTCGTTTTGGCAATAGTTATAGCCATTTTTTTCTAGTTGGCCGAAGTTAATGGCTCGCGCCTTAATTTCGGCCACTATAAAGAGAAAACTTTAAACGTCCACTGATTCTTAAGAGTAACAGAAATTTTAACAATTCGCACTGGAATAACAAAAATAGCTATCGTTTGATTTTTAGACCAAATTTTGGGTCGATTGGAAAACCCTTAGCTTTTAACGTGACAGTTTAGAATTTTACTTTAATTTATTTTTGCATCATTTAAAAAAAATAAAACAATAATGAGATTAAAAGATAAAATATTTACTTTGTTTTTAACCTTAAAAAAGCAAAATATTAGTCAGTTCGTTTTTGTGTTTTCGTCCTAGAGTTTCACGATTTTTTAGATTAACTTCAACAACATTTTTTTAAATTAATTAATCAAATCGACCGATCAAATGAATGCTACTTGAAGGGTTTTTGTATAAGGGAAATTGATTCGGGGTGTTTAAACAGAAAACCGTTCTGATACCACCAAACTGGAGTTGAAAAATCCACATCTTCAAGTCTTTCGTCATATATTATATAAAACTTTAAGGCACAAGTAACCTGTCAGCCGTGCAGCTCAGAAATATTTTTCCTTTTATTTTTAGAATTCATTCGCTTTATTTTGTAAAAAGTTAGGTAATTTTTTTTAAAATTTTTTTTGCTTGTTTGTTATTGATTTTAATATTTTTACCACCAAAATGCCCCGTAAAACTGTTTTCAGACTATTTATAGTCAAAAAACTAATTGTTCATTATGTAGTTGTCCATGTTTTAGAGTGATTTGATTTTTGCTCATAAAATATATTATGTTAATTTTAAATTTGACATTTAGTTTAAAATCCCCACAATTAAAAAACCCCAAAAAAAGCATATTTTGAGCTATTTCGGCAGGAAAAATTTTTCCTCCAGCATAAATTTAAGTTGCAAAACCCAAAGACCCTTTTGGTAAAAATGGGTTGTTTAGCATAAAAATGTTTATGACATGTTTCTTCAAAAATACAACTCCTCTGACATTTAGCAGACTGTAAGCTTTGCAATGATATTGTATTTAGCCCAATCTAATTTGTGTTTGGACAGGATAGTATTTACTCTGTTTAGTACAAATGCGTTTACCAGTGTAAAGATGCCAAAAATTTTTTTAATTTTTCCAAAAAAATATAATATTCTGATAACCCACAAAAATACAAAATCAATAAATTACTATTGTTAAAGTATTAATGTGCGCGCTTCAAAAACGCGCACCTGAAAATTTAAAAAAAAAATCGTAATTTTTTTTAGAAAATTAACAAAAATAATTAAAATACATGTTGCAATTTATCTTTTGCTCGCGAAGGCAGTCACATAACTTGTGCAATATTGAGGACACTTTAAAAAAAACAAAAAATATCATTTTATTTGTATTTAAAGGTGCGGTATACTAAATCGGGCGCAATTTTTGCGATGAATCAAGAGCGCAGCACGAAAAAAGAAACAAAAAAAAACAGCGCCAGAAAGCAAGAAATCACGAAATCCAGAAAGCCACACACCCCAAACCACCCCAGAGAAGAAAGCAAAAGAAAAACAAAAAAAACAACGGCAAAACCAGAAAAGAAAAAAGACGAGAGAAGCAAAGGCAGGCACGACGGGCGACACACGAGCGGCGAAGCAGAAAAAAAGAGAAAAAAGCGAAACACAAACCGCAAAAAAAGCGCAAACAAACAAAAAACAAACAAAAAAACACCAGAAGAACCCACCAAAGAAAAACACAAAGGATCAAAATATATTATTTGATGTTTGATTGGAGCAAATACCATTGTAAATAAAAATGAAGAAGGTAAAAGAATAGCAAAAAAGCAAATGAATTGAATTCTCTAAAAAATGATTCAATCAGAAGCGACAAAAACGCCACCAAGAAATTCTGAGACAACATACATAAATCCTTGTTTTGCCAAAACCCGCAAATCTGAGAAGATCCCACCAGGCGCTCAAACGGAGGAGACCTCTCTCCTCAACCAAACCATAGAGCAGCACGGCGCAATATCTTCTGCAGAGCAGTCTTTTGACAAAAATCCGAAAAGAAAGCCAGCCGAAAAAAAAATATAAAACAGGGCGCTTGAAAACCCTGAAAATAAAAAAATCCGAAAAAAATTAAAAGAAAATAACAAATATTATAAGAAACATATCAACACTCAATATTGTTATTTTATAAACCAAAAAATCATTTTATATGTATTTATACAATTAGCAAAATAATGTTATCACAATATTAGAATATAGTCTCTCAAAGAACATATAGATTTATTTTTGTTTTCATGAAGTAGAAGAAAGTATAATCACAGCTAAACCTCACAGAGGAAAACAACCAGGCGCTAAATGACCCACACAGCTACAAATCACAGCCACACAACACCACAGCAACAATGAGAAGAAAACACGCCCCACATCAGCATCAGCTGCCATTCCGGAACCCTACAGTACACATGCATGCAAGCCACACGCCATTCACTCTCTTAACTAACTAACTACAAGTTTCCTTAATGAAATATAGCGCTCACAGCAAAAGAGACAAAGGAAAACTCTCACGAGAAAACAGGAAACAGCGTAAAAAGAGATTTAATTAAGAAAAGTAAAGAGTAAAATTTTATCAAGAAAGAAAGAGAAAGAATTGGATTAATTTAAAAAAAGACAATTAAAACTATTCATGAGAACTACTTTCTTTACACAAAATTACTACTGTATAGATCTATATGAGCCGCAGCTGTCAATAACATACTCACTAATCCACACAAATAAGTCATATATAAAACTTAGTAAACATATCATGCTAACACCAGGAGAACAAGTCCCATTACACAGTAAAAAGACTACTACTAAAGAATAAAACTAACAAACTTACTTTACTTTACTCACTTTAAATTCAATACTTTACTTTACTCCACTCTGAAATTCAAATACTTTACTTACTAGATTCCAGCAAAAGATATCTCTACGGTAAAGGAAAAGAAATTTAAGCCACTAACACCTAAAACAATTATAGCAAAAAACTATAAAATGAAATTATACAAAAATTAGCAAAAAAAACTAGAACAGAGCTCTAGCTCCAAAAACCGGATCCTTAAAGACTTTATATACTTTATTCTACTTTATTAAAGAAATAGCCACTTACTTTACTTATACTAAATAAAATTCACCAACTTACTTTACTTATTAAATAAAAATCACAAATACACTCACACAAATCAAAATTCAAAACACATCTAAATCAAAATCCAAACTTATAACAGACACGACACGCCGGCAAGACGTTCACTCTCTTTACTAAAGCCAGCCATATTCCAATAAAACAGCAAAATAAAAAAAAACAAGAGACAAATCAAACAACAGCCATCCATAGCTCACAACTCCCTCACACCACTAAGCTAAAACCAATCATACACCCTCATTCTCAAACTCCTCCACCTATCAGCTCCACTCCAACCCCCAACAAAAACCCAAAACTCACCTCACTCCAATAACAGCTAACAATAAACAACCCCTAACTAAAGTCAAATCTGCAAAAAAAAACAAAAAAACAAAAAAAACAAATAACCCTTAGACCATATTCAATATGAAACATATCAAATATAAATACATAAAACTATTCTAAAAATAACAAGCAATACAAAAAAGGCAAATATAAATTAATTTCTTAAAATTTTTCATTTTTAATTCAGAAGCGACTTTTAAAAACGCGCACCAAGTTAAATTTTTTCAACTCCACAAGAAAAAAATCTTATTTTCCAAAAAACTCGAGACCAAAACCGCCCACTCTCTATAAACACCAACAAACAAACAATCACTAAACAAGCAAACTAATACCCTAGACAGCTTCACAAAAAAACAAAAAAAATCCAATCTCAAAAAAATATAAAACAAGCTTTAAATACCCTGAAAAATGAAAAAAAATCCAAAAATTAAGAGAAAATAAGAATACAAAACACATACAAACTCAATAAAGATAAAAACCAAACATCTCATTATTAAACAAACAACAAAAAGATTCCAACCCAAAACAAAAAACAAATAACAAAAAATAAATAAAAAAAACACAGTCATAAAAGGCAACAAATCATGATTTCTTATCACTGAGAAAAAAACCACAAAAAAAATAATCACCTAATATATCCCAATTCCATCAATTTTTTCTGCCAGCCACCAAAAACAAAACTAATCCATAAAAAAACCTCCAATATAACAAACTCAAAATACATCAGACATTATAAAATAAAACTATAACAATAAATAAATAAAAAAAGACACCGAAAAGAAATAAAAATTCATATCATAACAAAATTCATAAAAATATCAAAATCATCAAACGAGAAAGAACGTCAAAGCCAACAAGCAAACAAAACACACCGCGCAAGCCACTCAAAAACCAAAAATCACCCAAAATCAAAACCAATATCTACAACCCAAAATATAATCAATTTTTACCAAAACCACCATCAAATATCAAAATCCAAGCAAAAAAATCCCACAAAACCCACCAAAACAAAAAAAAATTTTAAACCTCAATACACAAAACTCCACAAAAAAAAAAAAATAATTTCAAAAAAATCACCAAAAATCACGCGTAACAAACAACAATAGAAAATATTATCAAAAAAAATATAAAAAAAAAAAATTCATCACACAAACGCAACAAACAGAGAAAACATCCCCAAACACAAAACAAAACAATATCACAAACACATCAAACAAAGAAAAAAAAACCCAAACAACCCAAAAACCCAACCAAAACAACAACCTCAAAAAAACCCCAAAAACAAAACACTCAAAAAACAAACAAAAAAATACAAATATAAACAAAAACAAATCACCAAAACAACAACACAAAAACAAAGACAAAAAGCAAAACAACCAAAAAACAAAACAAACAACAAAAACAAAAAAAACCAACACAAAAAAAAAAAACAAAAAAAAAAAAAACACCACACTTGTGCCTTAAAGTTTTATATAATATATGACGAAAGACTTGAAGATGTGGATTTTTCAACTCCAGTTTGGTGGTATCAGAACGGTTTTCTGTTTAAACACCCCGAATCAATTTCCCTTATACAAAAACCCTTCAAGTAGCATTCATTTGATCGGTCGATTTGATTAATTAAGTTAAAGAAATGTTGTTGAAGTTAATCTAAAAAATCGTGAAACTCTAGGACGAAAACACAAAAACGAACTGACCAATATTTTGCTTTTCTAAGGTTAGAAACAAAGTAAATATTTTATCTTTTAATCTCATTATTGTTTTATTTTTTTTAAATGATGCAAAAATAAATTAAAGTAAAATTCTAAACCGTCACGTTAAAAGCTAAGGATTTTCAATCGACCCAAAATTTGGTCTAAAAATCAAACGATAGCTATTTTTGTTATTCCAGTGCGAAATGTTAAAATTTCTGTTACACTTAAGAATCAGTGGACGTTTAAAGTTTTCTCTTTATAGTGGCCGAAATTAAGGCGCGAGCCATTAACTTCGGCCAACTAGAAAAAAATGGCTATAACTATTGCCAAAACGAACAATAAAAATTTTTTTAAAGGTTGCAAATTTATCTTAGGTATTGTTCTTGGTACATATAACTAAATTTTTTCCCGTTTGCAATCTTTAATAGCTATTAGCAAGACTTTAAATAATTATGTCAAAACCTTAAAAAACAAGTTTTAATAACATGTAATTTTTGTTGAATTTTTTTTGGCATAAAAAACGTCAAAAAAGTCAAATAAGCAAAAAAATCTATATAAATACGGTAGTACGATGATATTTAAAAACAGCGAAAAACGGCATGTTTTTTCAGCTAAATTTTAAGGTGGCCGAAATTAACGGAATCTTAAAATGTGCAGTTAGTTAAACGAATTGCAAAGTGATTTTAAAGAAAATATCAAAACATGAAAATTAACAATTTTCAGCCTTAAATAGAAGATATTTTAAGGTTATATAGTGCTTCGTTCTAAATTTGATGCAGTTTAAACACAAAGCATAAATTAAGAAAATCACAAAAAATTCACTTTTTGTATGAAAATGTTGATAATGCAGAATAACGAAAATAAAAAACTTTTGCAAAAACACATTATTCAACATTCATCCAGTTACTTTTGTGCTAGTTATTTTGTGTTTCAAAAATAAGCCAATTTTCTAACACCCTAAATTGGCGGCCGAAATTAAGGCCTGGCCGAAATTAAGTCAGATACCCTATGTCAAAACCTTTAAAAAATAAGTTTTTTAAAAAAAACTATATTTTTGTTGAATTTTTTTGGCTTAAAAAAACGTCAAAAAAGTCAAACGAGCAAAAAAAAATCTTTTATATACGGTAGTACGATGATATTTGAAAACAGCAAAAAACGGCAAATTCTTTTACCTAAATTTTAAGGTGGTCGAAATTAACGGAATCTTAAAATGCGCAGTTAGTTAAACGAACTACAAAATGAATTTGAAGAAAATATCAAAACATGAAATCTAACAATTTTGAGTCTTAAATAGAAAATATTTTAAGGTTATATAATGCTTCGTTCTAAATTTGATGCAGTTTAATCACAAAGCAAAAATTAAGAAAATCACAAAAAAATCACTTTTTGTATGAAAATGTTGATAGAGTAGAATAACACAAATAAAAAACTTTTGCAAAAACACTTTATTCAACATTCATCCAGTACTTTTA